>MU181939.1:957403-991232 GCA_016904865.1 Pissodes strobi | reverse complement strand
CACCATGTCTGAAATCCGCAAAGGTTATCCCAGTCCATAAGGATGGATATCTTCATGATCCCTCATATTTTAGGCCAATTTCCTTGCTGTCCACCCTCTCAAAATTGATCGAGAAGTTGGTTAAGTCCGTATAATGTCCTACTTAAAATTGAATAATTAACAGCACTCAGTTTGGGTTCCAGGAGAACTTAAACACGAATGATGCTATCTACAACTTTATCCATGAGCTTTATTACCAAATAAATGGGAGTGGAGCTTGCGCTGCGGTTTTCTGTGACGTGACTAAAGCCTGAGTTAGTCGTGAGATTCCGCTTCGGAAGCTTCAGCACTATGGTATCTGGGGTGTTGCACTATCATGGTTCTCCTCTTATCTAAAAGACCGTCGCCAGCGTGTTTTTGTGGGCTCCAACCATTCCGAGTGCTGGTGCTTGTCATGGGTTCTGTCCTGGGTTCAATACTTTTCCTCCTCTATATCAATGATCTGGCAAATCTTGATGTACAGGAAAGTTCACTCTGTTTGTCGATGATACAACAATCCTCTGGCATGGCTTAGATAGATTCACTGCTAGCATCAATATCAAAAGATCTTGAGAGAGTTAAACAATGGTTTGACTCAAATCTTCTCTCTCTAAACTTCAAAAAAAAAACAAAGTTTTGTGCTTTAAGGGGGTGGTGGGGGATGTTACTGTTATGGGAAGGCCAATTGAGCAACGGATGGGCACTAAGTCTCTTGGAATTACTATTGACTGTGAGCTCAGGTTTGCAGCTCATATTACCAACCTTGCCAGAAAAGTGGCGACCGGATGTTATGCTGTCAGGTTGGTGTGTGGGGAACTTGGAGTTGAGATAGGAAGAACTGTCTATTTCGCACTCATAGAGTCGCGTATTCGATATGGGACCTGTTTCTGGGGTAGTGCGAGCAACTATCTCATCCAGTTGTTTGTTATACAGAAGCGTGCTCTACGATAGAGCTGTAGGGCAAAATCTCGCGACTCTTGCCGGGATCTTTTCATACAGCAGATGATTCTTACTATAATTTGTCTCTATATAGAGGTTACATGCATATTGTATAAAAATCGGCATAATTTAATTATGGAGGATCGCTACTACAAAGTGACTTGTACTTACATTTATCTATCCCAACAAAAAATTATTTTTGAAGGTAAAAAAATATACAACCATCTTCCACGTAACATCAAAGAGCACCCTCAATGGGCATTTTTGGATCTAAGGTGAAAGAGCTTTTAATCTGCCGGCCTTATTACTCTGTCTCGGAGTTCTATAATGATTCATTTTAACCTTGACTTTGTTGTGTTTCTTCTAGATATTTTTTTAATGTATTATATTGTGTTTTATTTTACATTTTTCCTAATAAGTTTTAATGACTATGTAGTGAGAATTTTAAATTGAATCTGTTTGTATTAGTACCTAAGTTTTAAATGTTTCTACGAATGACGAACTAGATAATGAGGAAGGGAGAAGGATGGAGAGGGGAGGGAAGTTTTGAATTTTAAATTTTAAATTAGTATTGTTGACATTATTGTGTACTGTTTTTATTTTTATTATTTAAACATTTTATTTGAGGGCTTTAATGTATTTTGTTATTCTATTGTATCTTTTCTCTTTTTTTTTCTCTTCTTTTGGTATCCTATAAGCTTCTTAGCTATATCGGTTTCTTTATTGTAGAGAATGCATCCTCGAGTGCATGCTTCAATTTGTTGCTTTGTTTAAGACAATTTGTCTTAAAACAATAAAGCTTATTTCGACTTTGACATTGATACAGGAGTTTTATAACAACTTTCCGTACAAGATCGGGAAATACGAGAAAATCGATAAAAGGAAATATGCATTTTTACGAATTTGAATAAACGTATTATAGGAATTTTCCAGAAATGCGTTTTCCAATATTTTGAGAAAACGTTTAGATTTAAATATGTACATTTATGTCAGACCAAAGGTAGCACCCATCAACAGAAAATAAATAAAAAATATAACAGATAATTCATTATTAAAATATATAAATAACCAACCCTAATTCACATAGATAACCCAAAATAATTAAGTGTAACTAATATAATTCTGGTTACTTTGAAAAAGTGTGTCTCGGTTAGTTCGGGTTTGTTAACGGCTACTACTGGGTTAGCTTTGATTAAATTTAATTTGTTTGAGTTTGATTCGCTCAATAAATGTAAATGAAGCTAACATAAATATATCTGTACAGAAAAATCGCATGAAGGAGTATTTTTGGGGGTATTGTCAATGTGCCAGATAGTTTCATCTTAAAATATCTTCTTAGTGAACTGACTTTGGCATGGCCATATTTGGGCTATTGATAATAACAATATGTCTAACCTGTATATGCCGAAAATGCATCTGATTAATAGGTGTTTTGCTGATTTATTGATACTGAAAAAATTATTATTTGAGAGCAGCTAAATTACATTGTAATTTGACCTCAGTTGTACCTGGTGTTCCTCCCTGGTGTTCAGATATATACATATGATTCAAAAGCTATTAAAATATTCCACGCCACTGGTCTCTTTGACTCAGTACCACATGAAACTGCTATTTTAGATAATTATGTTCATGTTGGTGTTTTGCTGATTTATTGATACTGGAAAACTGATCATTTGAGCAGCTAATTACATTGTAATTTGACTTTATTTCCTGGTAACCAAATTTGTAACTGTTTTTTAGACATATAAATATGATTTAAAAGCTATTAAAAAACTCCGTGCCACTGGGTCTCTTTGGCTCAGTACCACTTGAAACTCCTATTTAAGATAATAATTATATCCATGTTTTCCATACTATATGTCTAACTTTATGACGGATCCAGTATATGCTAAAATGTATCTGATTAATTGGTGTTATGCTGATATATTGATACTGAAAAAGTGATTATTTGAGAGCAGCTAAATTACATTGTCATTTGACTTCATTTGTTGATAACCAAATTTTAGCTGCTCTCAAATAATCAGTTTTCAGTATCAATAAATCAGCAAAACACCAATTAATCAGATGCATTTTCACATATACGGGATCCGTCATAAAGTCAAGCATTAACTTTTATCAAGAATACAACTTTCTAAGAAACCAATAATAAAAAAGTTTCCCATACGTTGCATACCCTTTTGGACGCACTGTATAAATATGATTCAAAAGCTATTAAAATACTCCACGCCACTGGGTCTCTTTGGTTTAGTACCACTTGAAACTCCTGCTTTAGATAATTATATCCTGGCCTACATCTAATACGTTTTTATCTTGTTTTTGAGCCTCTCCGAAACGCGCTGAATTTTACTTCTATTTTTAACGTCATCGTCATCGGTTCTGTACCATTCGGTACGGTACAAAAGACTTTGACCATTAAAGGAATATAATAATGATACCTACCCTATGATGATTTGAAGGTAGCGGAACGGTTCTAAAGGTTTTAGTATTATGAATTGTTGCGTGCAAAAACTTGTCCGGTTTTTCACGTAGATTTTAAAATAACTATAGTAGTTGAATAGACAAAAGAAAATGCGCTTATAATTAATTCTTCGTAAGGAAAAACAATAAAAACTTGGGTGCCGATGACGGCGATTTTCCAAAATTTTGCTTTTGATACTTGATAACTGCTGTCGAAAAAATTAAATAATTTTGATGAAATTTGATAGTTTTTCGAACTCTACTGAAATTTGCGAGAATCGGAAAATGGACAGTACTTTTTTTCTCGCGTTTATATTTTTAAAAAAAGGCAATTTGGGTCGCTCTAGCGCTGAAAAAGTCGCGAGGGTCGAAAAACCGAGACGAGAAACTGTCTAAAAGCTTTTCTAATTCGAAAATGTCGAGAAAAAGGACTTTTGAGGGAAAATGTAAAAACATCGATTTGTATGGCAAAAAATTAAGGTTTTAATTTTTTATTGACGAGAACCTACGTAAATAAGCGTCAATTTGATCGACACGTCACCACTTAATTGGAAAACCGAACAATCTGGACCAGATACTTGCATTTTGAAATTTTCGCTTCTGTCGTGCGGTCTTAAGCACAAATCATTTTTTTTTTATTTGATTATTTTGTGTTTCTAATTAAAATTTTCGACTATAAGATGGGCTAAATTATGTGAAGATATTATTAATTTGTCTAAGAGCAAGTTTTCGATTCTTCTCTATTGCTTCTCAGATTCTGGAAAAACTAGAATTTTCTCAATATTCTCAGTTAATTTCAAAATCTGGGTAAAGTTTCCAACATATTTAAACCATTTCAGAGTGTTTCTAGGATTATTAATATTTTTTTACGTAGACTGAAAGCATGAAAAATTAGAATTTCCTCAATATTCGCAGTTAATTTCAAAATCTGGGTTTTTTTTTTATGGCAGTGGCACACACACTAAAGGGAGATCCTATGGTGCTCGACGAGTGGTGTGTGTGCGAAGATGTTGATTGACACGGTTCTTGAATATTTGTAGGTTGTAATTAGTGGGAAACAGATGTCCTGGAAGTGAGTTCCACAGTGATGCAGTGCGCCAGACAAAGGAGTTCTGGTAAAGCGGTGTTCTAGGTGTTTCTAGTTGTACGACGAACTGGTGCGCTCCTGCCGTTTGTCGGCAGGAATTTTCAACACATTTAAACCGTTGCAGAGTGTTTCTAGGTTTATTAGTATTATTTTCTAAGTAGACTGGAAACATTATCGATTCGTCTCTATTTATGCACAATGGACAGTGGAATATAAGTGAAGATTCTAGAAAAAATAGAATTTCCGAAATCTGCCTAAATTTTCGATTTAGGTATGTGAAAAGTTTTAGAGTTATTGGTGAAATATTAGTTATTATTTCAATTGCAGTGTAGAAATAATTCGATTCTCCGCTTTTTATTTCTTGGCTAGTATTAACAAGATGGCGACGACTGATGTGTCGCTTTATAAACGAGAGCGTAAAGAAAGCGAAAAAATTTGCGTGCTTTCATTGTAAAAAACTTTCCGATAACCTTGTGAAATGTGTAAAGTGCGAGGAACTGTTTCGCCCTTCCTGCCTAAAGCAAGCTGCAGCTAAAAAAAACGACAGTTTGTGTTCATCTAGCAGCAGACCCGCCGGCAGCCATGTTCTCAGTACCGTCGGTCGCTAATGCCGATGCCGATGCCAAAGACGTTGAAATCTCTAAATTAAAGAGTCAAATCAAGGAATTGGAGCAAAAGTATTCTTCATTGGAAAAATCAAATGGATGGCTACAAGAAAAAGTTAACTTTCTTCTGTTAAACATGGAAAAAGTTGTTGAAAAAAAAGGTAAACAACCTGAGTGTCGCCCTTTCCCTCCTCTGTCACACGCTCAACCACAAATGACGCATGTGCCGCAGAATCTGCCTTCTGACGACACCAGAAAATAGGTGTTGCCGGTTGTTCAAAACCTTAGTCCTAAACATGCCCTACCAGATGACCCGGTTAAACACACGGAAAAGGCCGCAACCGAGCGGCTCCGAACCGGTCCAAACCTGCAAAAGAAGCAAGATGTGAAACGGCCTGTACCAAATGACAGTAATGTCAACGTCAACAACGTCATTGTCATTCCGGATGACGCAACAGAAAACGATGATGTCTTCCCGCTGGCGGCGGCGTCATCACGGCATATATGTGCCGTGGCGTCATCATCCACTGAATTTTTGGAAACCAACCAAAAGGAGGAAAAAATGGACCTTGGTGAATAGCAAAGGCAAGGAAAACAGGAATAGACCCATACCCAGCAAAGGTATAAGACAAAATGTCACCCAATTATCTGTCACCACCATTTCTAAACCTCCAGAGACGCCAGCCTTTCAACAAGCGCGTGATCGCAGCCAATCCTCCTGTAGAACCCATCAACCTTTGATACAGCTATTCCATACAAACATTAGATCTCTGAGGAATAAGTCTAATGAGCTGGAGGCTGTTATTGCTAAAGAAAAACCAGACATAGTCTGTATAACTGAATACTGGATGAACCAGAGCGAAATTAGTTTGCATCTGTTGGGAAAGTACTCCTGCAAGGCAGCTTTCTCGAGAGAGCTGTCAACTGGTCGTGGCTCCTCCATTTTCACTCAAAATTTTTTAAATGTAAAGTCCATTGATTGTAATTTTAACGTTGAAAAATTTCTTGAAGTTTGTTGTGTTTATATTGAAAATTTTAATTTGTACGTTTTAGCTGTTTATAGACCTCCCTTGGGCTGTTTCGACACCTTTTTGACCAAACTTGAACATATCTCAATAAACCCGAGTAAGAAAAAGCAACTAGCATTGGCTGGGGACTTCAACACACCCCAAAGAGACGCAGAGAAAGGCAATCAGAGTCTTGGCTGACTTGGGTTTTAGGGGTGATTGTAGTGAATCTTTTAAATAATTAACCTTACCTTCTCAATATATTCTCGAAAACCTCTTGTATGTAAAGGACAATTTGGGGAGGTTTAGAGTGCACAGCGAGGTTCACAGCTATGATACCAGACAAAAAAAACTTGCTCATCCCCGCCTACCACAGATTGAAAAGGTGTCAAAATGGTCCAAGTTATTTGTCCATAAAATTTTATAACAAACTTCTAAATGAAGTAAAAAACTTGGATAGGGGCCAGTTTAAAAATAAAATAAAAAAATGTCTTGTGCTAACCAGTTTTTATTCCTGTGATGAATTTCTGCAAAGTGAATTTTAAGTAAACCTTATGTACAATTTTTAATTGACTGTATTTTATGCTAGCACTCTTTATTGTTGTTTTGTTGAGTGTGAACTTAGGAGAGTGTTTTTCTTTCTTTTTAAAATTTTAAGCTTTTTACAAACATGGTGTCTTCTTTTTCCCATATATATTATAAGTAAAGCTTCAAAAATGTATGGTTTTGTTGTTAGAAGTTGTAGGGGCTTTGATAGTATAAAATGTATTATAACACTCTATGTCACATATATTAGGAGCATTTTGGAGTACTGCGCAATTGTATGGAGTCCTTGTTATGAGGTACATAAAAATAATTTAGAAAAGATACAAAATAAAATATTAAGATATATACATTATAAGCAAACAGGTACATATGAATTGCATATACCTAAACTGGAGATCATGAATAAATATAACTTAAAGCCATTAGAAACTAGACGTAACTTAGCTTATTTGACATTTTTATATAAACTTGTTAATAATAAGATAAATGATCCTGGTTTGTTGTCCATGCTTAGTTTTAATGTACCAAATTACATAACTAGGAATCCGTCATTGTTTTATGTGAATGGTGCTCGTACAAATTATTACTTAGGCTCTCCAATCATAAAAATGTGTAGATTATATAATCAAATAAAAAACCAGTGTGACATTTTTAATATAAGTATAATTAGTTTTAGGAAATTAGTAGTAGACTATTGTTAGAACTTCTTTTTTTTTCTCTTAAAAGGAGTATCTTTCCTACTCTGTAATTGGATCCATGTATCTGTAGAGTTTGTAACTAAATAAATAAATAAATAAATATACTGTTTTATGAGTTGTGTTATTGTTATTTGCACCAATAAATGAATTTGAAGTTGAATTATGTTCTTAGTTGAAAGGTCAACAAGAAGATCGGTAAAAATCATTTAGGTCCCATTTTCAACTTTTTGTTTTTTTTTGCATGACTTTATTTATCACCCCGTATATAACAATATCAACTCTATTGAATAATAACACTACTTACGACTTAATATCGAAAATGCGGGCTTCCAAAATCCGCAAACCGCATTAAAAAAAATTATTTTTAAAATGGCTACAGCAATTTGAAAATGGGACTAAAATTTGCTTTTGCCGATCTCTTTGTTAACCAGTTTCTTATAGTCTTTAGATAAAATAGCATGGGCAATGAAATACATAAAAAGCATAAAACATTAAGCTCAGAACAACAATAGGACTTAGTAGAGGCCCCTAGGGGATTAAAGCACAGGTCGGAACATAGCTGCGTTTTTAGTGGGTATGCCTGTGGTGAGTCCTACACTACTTCTCTCCCAAGGGGGTGTGCGTAAAAGAGCATTTTCTCAGAACACAAAAAAATTAGGGAGGTTTTGCATCTTATATCGTCCAAGTAAATGAAAAAAAAGTCCCAACAAATAGACATGTTCATTGCCGTTACAAAAGCCTATGACAGTGTTCCTGTTCAAAAGCTCCGGCAGTATAGATTGGCACACAATCTTCAAACAACAAAAAAAAGCTATAAGGATCATAGCAAAGTTGGGTTTTTTTGGAAACATGTAAACCACACTTCAAGTTGTTAAAAATCCTAACTCTGCCAGCCCTTTACATATTTGAACTACTGACCTTTGCAAAAACAAATAGCCAAAACCAAATAGTCCATTCAAGTCTAAGTGATCATAATACAAGAAATAAACATCAATATGTTATACCTCAACACAGACTTACAACAACTCAAAAACAATTTCCGATTTTATCTCTTAAAATGTTAAACAGTATCCCAATGGAGATAAGAAATCTACCAGATCACAAATTTAAGAAAATTATAAAAGAAAAGCTATTAAACCTGAGCTCTTATGATATACAGGAATTTTTTTACATAAATTGGAACTACTGTGCTTGAGTTGGATGCCAATTGTGCCTAATGAAGGAGCAGGCGGTGCAGAATATGCTCTTTTATTGTTCGTTCTATCCATTCTCGCTCTATTCTCTTTCCTATTGAGCCTCTCCTAGTTTATGTTATACTATCAAATCATGAGGTGATAAATGAATGCATGTATTTTGTCTTGATTTTAATTGCATTTCAATTTTATTTTAAACACTCCTTTTAACTTCCATGTGGTTTGATGTAAAAAATGTGTTATTCGATTAAGTTTCATATACGAGTATATTAACTAGAAGTAGATGTGTAGATTTAGCATATTTTGTAGATAGATTTAGTACATCTCCTGTGACGATGCTAAAACATTCCATTGTTAATTAAGCAAATAAAGATATATTGATTGATTGATTGATTGATTGAACTTTTAGAGAATTCTTCGCTGAACAATACAGCCAAACTAGCAACTAAACAGCTCTACAATGAAACAAGATCAATAACAAAACTGGAAAGAATGCACCCTGAAAGCTTCATAGGACTTCGTGTAAATTAGCAAATATTTCACCAACTGCGACTGCGCATTATTCTCTATCCTAACCTTCCTTTAACACTTGTTTCTGTTTCATTTATTTAATTCTACATTGTTGTGTTACGTTGTTTTTGAAAATGATGATTAAGGAAATCATTAATAAAAAACGAAGTAGGTACTGCTACAGTTGTACCTTTTGGACCGAAAAAATAATAAGGTTGGAGTTACTGCAAAAGTTTGATCAAATATTTAACGAAAAATAAGATGTGGTCTAATCCTTCAAACAAATTTGGCGAGACGCCCTTAAATTTCTTTGATACTAAATTTGTTGTTTTACGCTCTCAAATTTGTTCAAGATCAACTTGATCCAATTTATTTGAGACGAAGTTTGATAAGAGTGAATCCACCTTTAGGGAAATACTAAGAAAATGGAGATCATGCATCAAGTGGTATGGAATATGAAAGGTATACTGTTTTCTTTGATAATATCTAATTATAAGCCAGAAATAAGAAATTTAACACACCTGAAGCTGAGATCGAAGAATGAATAATCAGGTTAAAGAACAAGTGAATATTCTAAGAAAAAAATAACAGGACACAGGCAGGTATTAATTAAAACGCCCTCCAAATTATTCATAAGTGAATATAACGGGTTAGAATATTGGCCCTATAACTATCCTTTAGGTATACCTGCTCCTTAAGTAGTGAATACGCCTTTCTAGAGTGGAGGTGCCGTTATATGAAAGGGTTATTCAGTTTCTGGGTCACGAATTTATCGTATTATGAACTCTGTATTTTTTTACATGCGATTGAAAATATTGAAATTTAACAAGATTTTCTTGGTGTTATATTGGCCTGGTACATTTTCTCGAAATGCTTTTATAAGCCAGGAGGGCACTTGGCAAATAGAATTTTAGCATAATTCGAATGAAGTAGAAGAGGAGCAAGTGCTTCCCCCAATTCAGACTAGAAATTAGGAAAAAATATGATTTTACGAAGAAACCCAGACAAACAGCTCGTGGTGCTTTTTTGAGTAATCTTCGGCAAAATTCGCCTTGGAGTACAAGACCTCTCACCAACATACTCTCAAAGACGAATCTTGTCAAAGATTACTCAAAAAAGGGCCTATTTGTTTCAGCAAATTTTGATAGTAATTGAAACTGATATTTCGGAAATTAGATGCGTTTTAGCTGAAACCCAACCCGGCGAAATTTCTTGGTCCATTATCGTTGGCGACGCCCTTCGTCTTCCGGCTTTGACAGTGACCGTGAATTTCTATTGATTTTCGGCAAAACACGCACCGGCGACAAGAATGCGTGCGGACAACAAGGGTCTTACCTCATCTGAGGGCAGGCGGCGTTGTCGCGTTGAGCTAGGTTTCCCTTGACGTCGAGAATCTTGCCCATCTCTATTGAAACACTTGTTTCTCAATTTTTTTGAGACATTTATGTTAATTTAAAGGACAAATTTGAATGCGTTAAAGCGAAGACACTTTGGTGTTCTGTTGGTTGAGGTATAAGCTTTAAACGTGGCAAAAACGAACAGGTTCATCAATGGATAGTAAAATATACTTCTTCAAGTTATGTCTAAAGCAACTGGCAAAAACTATTATTTAAAACCCCGATGCTTGATGGGAAAACATTTATCCGAAAATCAAGCCTAAAGCCTAAATTTTTTCCTTAAAATGGCGGTATCAGCAAATTATTTTGCTTAAGTTCTCCAAAATGCCTTCTTTTCGATATTTATGGTTTTTGAGTACATAAACCAAGGGAGCGCGCTATCCGAAAATTGATATATTTAGGGTTTTTTTGAGGAGTACGTGAAAAATAGAAAAAATTTCAAAAAAAAAAAAATAAAAAAAAAATTGGTACTACCATTTAAAAAAAATGCCTCGTATGCAGATGCGTAATTGGATATCATTTAATGTCCATGTTTTACTCTGTATGTCATTTTAAAAATTTTATTTGCACGTCAGTAACATGTAAATGGATCCCTCTAGTCGTTTCCGTAATAAAATCGAAAAAAAAAAACAAAAATATTTTTCGAAAAATTGAAATATTTACGTGGGTACTTTAGACAGGGGTATTTCGGAGCGTAGAGTTCGATTTTTCCATCGAAAAAATCGTACAATTTTTATGTAACGAAACATATTCGAAAAAATGTAATTATTGTAAAATTTAATTTTCTTAACATCCTGTACATCATTTTGAAAGTTTTATTCGTATGTTAGTAACATGTAAATGGACCTCTTTTACCCTTTCCGTTATAAAAACGAAAAAATAAATTTCAAAAACATTTTTCGAAAAATTTAAATTTTGACATGGGTACTTTAGAAAGGGGTTTTTGGGTATGGGGAATTTTTGTATCAAAAAAATCGTTTGATTTTTATGTACAGAAATATGTAGTAAGAAGAAACGGCAACTTTTTTAAGAAATAATTTTAATATCATCTTGTACACCATTTTGAAAATTTCATTTGTGTGTCAGTAATATGTAAATGGATCTCTCTAACCGTTTCCGTAATAAAATCAATAAGAAAAATTAAAAAAAAATATTCGAAAAATTGAAATTTTTACATGGGTACATTAGAAAGGGGTATTGGGGGGCGGGGAGTTCGAATTAAAAACTCATTCTGTAACGAAATATATTCAAAAAAATGTAATTTTTGTAAAATGTATTGTTTAAACACTCTGTACGTTATGTTCAAAGTTTTATTTGAATGTTAGTAACATGTAAATGGATTCCTTTAACCTTTTCCTTTATAAAAACAAAAAAAAAATCAAAAATATTTTTCGAAAAATTGAGATTTTGACGTGCGTACTTTAGAAAGAGGGTTTTGGGTGCGGGAGTTCGATTTTTCTATCAAAAAAATTGTACGATATTTATGTAACGAAATATATTCAAAAAATGTAATTTTTGTAAAATTTAATTTTTTTAATACTCTGTACATCATTTTGAAATTTTCATTTGTATGTTAGTAACATGTAAATGGACCGATTTAACTTTTTCCGTTATAAAAAAGACAGAAAAAAGTCGAAAATATTTTTGGAAAAATTGAAAAATTTGGTGTGGGTACTATAGAACGGGGTTTTTAGGTGCGGGAAGTTTGATTTTCGCATCAAAAAATCGTATGAGATTTATGTACAGAAATAGTACGAAAAAACGGCAATTTTTTTAAGAAATAATAATTATAATCTTGAAAATTTAATTTGTATGTGAGTAACATGTAAATGGATCTCTCTAACCATTTCCGTAATAAAATCGAAAATGTTTCCATAGGCATAACCTATTATATTATTACATTTTCTAATACTGCAAAAATTCTATATATATTTCATATAATAAATATGTATTATACTTCAGTCCTTTTCGAAATATTGACTAATGAGAATTGACATATTGGACACTTGGAAGGCTCCAGAATCTAAACGATTTGATCCAGAACAAAACGACTTGCAATATCTTAGTTTTTAATCATCTATATGCTAACACTAACTTCCGGTTTAGTCGACGAAAACCGGAAAAAAAGTTGGAAGAAGTTAACATTGCTTAAGAATAGAAGACAATCAGGAGGCTGTAAGCAATGTGGCTGAGAGAAGACCCAATAATGAAAGTGATGAGCTAGACACGATTCTCTGCTTCCCATGTGGATTCAGGAAAGGACATTCCACCGAATTTCTACTTCTAAAGGTAGTTGAAAATATAACAAACTGCTTCAACAAGGGCCAAGCGACAGGGTCAGTGTTTCTGGATGTAGAAAGAGTCTTTGATAAAGTATAACTTCAGGGGCTTTATATTAATGATAATTATAATAAGATAAAAAAAAGTACCTGAAAGATAGAAGATTCCCCATATACAAATCAAAACAAGACTTCTAGACGTAGGACACTTGAGGCACGAGTACCACCGGACCATCATTGTACTCAATATTTAAAATGTCGTTTCACGATGCGCAAATATCATTGTATGCTGATGATACAATGATACAGTTTACTCATACATAGCTATACGAGGAGGATAAGTACTGTGGTGTTCCAGGAGGTAACAGGTGAGTTTATAAATTAGATGACCAACTGGAAGATTCAAAGTCAATGAGCTAAAAACGCAAGCCATTCTCCTCCAAAGGAGAAGAACGGCTGCCGGACCTCACACACATATAAATAATGTCCACGTACCCTGGAATATAAGGTTATATACTTTAGAGTGCATTTGGACCATGGGCTAACATAGAAAAGGTACATCCAAGCTGCAAGAGAAGACCAAGAGAGCAATGGTTATGCTAAATCCCACGATGAGAATAAATAGCTTCGTGGGAGTGAAGGCTAAGTTCGCCGTAATAAAGACTATAACTAGGCCTCAACTGACACATGGTTCAACGACTTGGGGATAGGCAGCGAAATTTACTAATTTACTGCTTTCAATAACTGAAACAAACTAGTCAGGATACTAGCTGACGCACCTTGGTACGTCAGAAATGCGACCCTGCAGGCAGACCTACGATGGCAAACTTTAGGAGACTTTATAGTCAGCAAGGCTAAGGACGTATTCTCAAGAGCAGAAAATAATGCTGATGGAGACTTGAAGCAAGCAGTAAACTATAGACTAGATGACATTCCTGGAAGAAGACTTAGATGGGCCTAGAAGCCTACTTATGTGACCACACAAAAAGAACCCAGAGCAGGCATGGAGTAACATCCAAATCTGCTCCCCACATCCCAAGGAAAGTAAGGACATACAATGAACAACGAGAGGCGTGATCTAGCATTCACAATGTGACGATCAGAACTTAATAGGAGGAAATCCCGGAAGTTCTTTACTCTGGTCTGCAGTAGAGGCCCACATGGTTAAATACAGGCTGAACATTTTATCAGAACACAATAAAATCATAAGAAAATTCAATAATTTATAGAATATGCCATTAAAAAAAGCTTTGGAGTGCTTCTCTTTTTTTGAGCCAGCCTGTATATATAAAACTATTTTAGAATTATACCACTCTAATATCCACATAACATTTGCTTAAACATTTTTGTGCTATTTGGAGATCCGTAGATACAGGGTGTTTCAACGAGGACTGACTGAACAGGGGCGTATTTTTTACTTTCCTTGTATGTTTGGAACAAGCCAAAATAGCCATTCGATGTATTTTTTCCTGCTGAATTGAAACAGTGAACCAAAAAATCATTTGGACTGATTTTTAAATGGAACATCCTGTATGTTACTAAATTTTTGGACTCTAGAGAAATCTAAACACATTTCGTGTATAATATCTTATACAGTTTTACCTATCTTTAGTTGTTTACCAAAATATTGACAGTTGAAACTCGGGCATTTTGACACTTTGACAGGCTCTAAAATCTAAACCGCTCGAGATCAAAGAAGACGTTTTCATAAGCTGTCGAATGACAGTAACTTTGAATTTAATCCGCGGGTATATTTAACTGGAACTTTTAAACCTCCGGTTAAATTCGAAGTTACTGTCATTCGATAACTTATGGAAAAGTAAGATAGGAATGTGCAAAACGTTTTCTTTGATCTCGTGCGGTTTGAATTTTAGAGCCTGTCAAAGTGTCAAAATACGCGACTTTCAACTGTCAATATTTCGTCAGATGGGTATCGGATATTATACAGGAAATGTGTTTAGATTTCTCTAGAGAGTTCAAAAACATAGTACTATACAGGGTGTTCCATTTAAAAAACAGTTCGTTCATGGCGTAAGTCTTTTGTTTTTGGTTCAATTTTTGGATTTAGCAGAAAAATACATCTAATCGATTTTTGTTTGTTTTAAAAATACAGGGAAAGTAAAAAATAAGCCCCTGTTCAGTCTTTGTTGCTCGAATTCGAGCCTATGTATGGAGATCCCGAAAACCGTAAAAGATGCAGTGTCAGTCAAGTTAGGACAAAATTGCGCATTTAGGTGCCTAACAATATGCCGTTTAGAAAGTTTAAAAATACCGAAAAAGCAAAATAAGTGATTTTGAAAAATAAAATAAGAATAAAAAATAAAAAAAATTAAAAAATTTAAAACATATTCATATTAATAACGCCAATATTATCTGAAAAACGATATAAAAAATTAAAGATCGTATTTAAAAAAAAATCATTTTTGTAAATATCACGTGATTCTGATGTGTGATTTTTTTTTTGACATCGGTATAAAAATCGGCATCAAAAACTACGCTACTTTGCTAATTTAGTCACGTTCGTAGCTCTTATAATAAGAAAGTCACCAATAGTGCCAACTTCATTTTGAACAGGCTGTATAATACAATATTCGAAATAAGAAAAACAATAACAAATCGCATTGAGAATATTACGAAGTAAAAATTTTCCAAAATTTTGATCGAATTGCGTTGATGCACTAAACATAAAATGTATAATACAATATTCCAAATTAAAAACATTTATAATACAACATTCAAAATAAAAAAAAATTAATTGGCTTGTGAAATGTACCAATACACCAGCGTAGGAGTTCAAAATTTTCCAAAATTTTATATCGAATACGTTGATGCATAAAATATGAAATTTCTAATAGGACATTCCAAATTAAAAAAAAAAACAGCAACAAACCAAAACATCAATAGTCGAAATATAAAATTTTCCAAAATTTTGGGTCGAATGCACAAAATACAAAATGTTGAACAAATATATGAAACAAAATGAAAACTAGCAAAAGAAAGGTGTCAAAACAGGTGACTTACCATTTGTTGTGGATACTTTTCGAGGTACCATCGAACACGCTCACTCAAACATTTTGACGAAAAAGACGGACCGAATTACATGACACTGCCTTGCGAATGCGAATTGACGTCAAATTTGCCTGCACCCCGGTTTTAAGATCAGTTCACCCCCTCTAGGCCTATTGCAACCCCGCAGTGTTGCCACGTCCAGTTTTCTTAATTTTCCTTCTATTGGTCCTTACTGCTGTTTCTTTTTAAAAATACCTGAATACTCCCGTATTTCTGATTTTGGTGGGAGGTCACACGAAAATTGACCAGCATAATATTTTCTAACTAAAGCTACTTTTGCAATATTTTAAAACCTTTTTCAGTCTGTTTCTTAGGGCTACTTTTACAGTATGCAGGTAACTATAAATCTTGGATTATACTAAAATTGCTTCATTTATTGGTCTATGTTTTCATTTATCCTGCTTTTTCTTCGTGGTTATAAAGTAGTTTTTGATTAATATTTATTATAAATATTTACTATTTAATTATTATTTATAATAACTAACTTATAAATATACTTTGTTTTGCACTTTCATCTTGTGAGTGAATATTTCTTATTATTGCTCTTTAGGATTAACTCTCTTTAATTGCTTGTAATTGTTTTGCATCATTTTTTATATCATTATGTCATTTATGTAATTTTTCTTTTAATTCCTATATGTTCCTTTTTTTGACATACAGGGTGGACCAACGAAAACTTTGGAATATTTAAAATGAAAATCGAGAAAAACGCTCAAACCCATCAATTATTGATTTTAATTCCTAAGCAGGGGTGACAGTTACCATCAAAATTTTAATGAAGAGGGATGAAGGTATTTTTCTATCCAAAATGATTTCATTACGACACCCAAAAGAGTGCCGAAAGAAACCAAAAGTTGGTTGCACTGATATTAACAAAAAGTCTTCACTTAGTTTTCGGATCAATTTATTAAATTCTGGAAATGACCGCTATTTAATTCCATGCAACAAAAGAAATTTTGTCAAAGCAGTTCGGGTGTAACTTGGTTGCATTCATCATGAGTTATATGATTTCGCAAATCATCCCATGATTCAGGCTGGAAGCATAAATTTTGGATTCCAGATAATCCTATAAAAAGTATTTTGGGGTTAAATCAGGTGGCCTTGGTGGCAATTCAATAAGACCCCTTCTTTTAATAAAGTTTGGAGGAAAGCTTCCATCTAAGAACTTCTTATTTCTTTTCTAATATAGGGCATTTAAATTTATTTGTTTATAAAGAGTACATTACAGAGTAAATCTCCACATGGTGGAGCAAGAAAAAAATCAATTTATAAATCACCCTCCATACTTAAAATGATGTTTCCGTTTTTTATACCTAAAAATATCCACGTTTTCAAATTTATCATTATAATTCCTCATTAACCTGTATGAAAAAAGCTGAGTTAGTTTGGGTTAGTATAGTATAGTATAAACTGAGTGAAAAAGTAGTCTTGATCGAGTTACTCTCGTAGGAATTCTAAAAGTGATGGTAATGATAGTAAACGATTACGGTCAATATGGCCATTGCATGAGAATATCCCCAACTGCAGCACTGGAAGTCCTACTAAATCTACCTCTATTACATATCCTCATACACGGGAACCTAAGAATGGTACAATACTGGCTCAAGCAAGGCAACAAGCCCATCATTGAATGGGAAAAGCCCACAAGCTGGAAACTAGAGGACAGCGAGGAGATCAAGTATCTCTTCGAAATGCCATCAGACAAAACAACCCCCTCCTATGGGTTTGATACACCTTTCTCAGTAGCAATTGTAGGCAGAGAATAATGCCAGGAGGGGCCTCCTATAAAAGCAGACTAAGCATGGTATACCGACGGCTATAAGACCAGTAAAGGGGCGGGAGCTGGGGCCCACGGACCAAGGTCATAAACATGAGCAATCAAGCCAAAGCGTTCCAAGCAAAGGTCGCGGCAATACAACACTGCGCCATGGAGATAGAGAAACGGAACATTAGAAAAAGGAGGGCAGTCATATACTCCGACACTCAGGCCGCCTTAAAAGCAGTTAGTACACAAAGGTCAGATCTAGACTAGTCAAAGACTGTGTAAGTGCCCTTGAAGAAGTCGGTCGTAACAATAAGAATAAGCTCACCATTGCGTGGGTTTCGGGACATGAAAGCCACCAAGAACCCTGCAAAACGGGGCGCAAGTAAGGTTACGTTGGAACCTGAGCCCTACTGCGGAATAGCAGGAAGAGTCTTCAAAACGCCAGATAAAATCTAGATAGATAAACAATCTCTAAACTGGTGGCTACAAACACTGGGATAACTATAGGCCAAACAGTTCATAAAACACGGCTGCCCAAAATTCACGGCAGATCCACTTAAGAGGAGTCGCAAGACAATAAGAGTATTAGTGGGTCAGCTTACACTTTAGAATGAATAGACACATGGGAAATATCGGCCTGGCAGATAATAGCCGCTGCAGGTTCTGTCAGGAGGAGGAGGAAACTCCAAAAGACATGTGGTGCGAGTGTGATGCTCTGTGCAGGCTCAGGTATGCAAGGCTTGGAGAGACCCAACCCGGACCTCCATGGAGGAGTCGGTACTCCATTTGTGGCACTGATTAGGAAGACCAGACTGAATGAGGTCCTCTAAGCATGGTACGGAGTGCTACAATAAACCTGCATAGGTTGATGTTCTCTCCAGGCTCAAGTATGCAAGGCTTGGAGAGACCCAACCCCGACCTCCAAGGTACATGGAGCAGCTGGTACTCCATTTGTGGTGTCTGATTAGGAATACCAGACTGGATGAGGTCCTCTAAGCATGGTTCGGAGTTCTACAATAAACCTGCATAGGTTGCAGTGCCAGACGCGGGTACCAGCACCAACTTCCTTCAATTCTCTCAATGTCGCCATTAAGTAATTTAGCAAGAAAAAGTAACATTGATTCATATCGGCGCTTTTCTAAGCTCTCTATTCCTACCAGTAGAAGATGCGTTGAATATGAGGAAACCTCGACTTGTCAAGTTTATTTGAAATTTTTCTAGATGCTCTGCATGACAATTAAATGGGACACCATATGATGAAGTTATATTCTAAAACACTACGAACTAAGGAGTTGTATACAGCCTTAATAGCTCTATTATCTGCACAAAGACAACATAAGAAGGAAAACATTCTAAAGACTTTTAAAAGCTAAGATCTGAATATCACACCTAAGTCATTAAAATTATCTACGCATTCCAGCAAGCTGTTACCGAAGGAGTCCTTGGATTTACTAAACTTCATAACTTTACATTTATTAATATTAATTTCTAAACAAAGCGAACTAGATTGCTAAAATCTTGATGCAGGTTCAGACAGTCAGCTTCAGACTTGACAAAACATAAGAAGGTTGTCCGCATACATGAGAGATTTACAATTTGTGAAGACAAACACGACACCATTTTAAAAGTAGACACCCATAGCCGAGAGCTTATTGATGAGCAGTTGGTGATTGCTTTTGTAAGGCCTGTGTACCTAAATGACATCAACCTGGGCACCACATTCGACGTTATTGACAGCATAATTCTGAAACATGTAACACGCCAGGATTTGTTGCTGTGGATCGGTTCTTACAAAATCCGTGTTGGACAGGAGATATGTGATGCTTAAAGTTTTCGAACAGATTTTCTGTCATCAATTTCTCGAACACTTTTGCCATGATTGGATAGTTCTTGATACCTTTCCTGGGAACAACCCCGAATCTATTCCACTACCCCGAAAAATATCCATGATTAAAGCAATTTAGTGGAGTAGCCAAAGAGTTGCAGCAATCCTTTAGGGAATACCGTGGTCCTTTTCCAACGAATTCACAAACGACCAAAAATGCTTCATCTGATTATGAACCATAAGCTCTGTTATTGAAACGTACAAAAGCTAGCTAAGATCTATTCGTTCCTTTGACTGTTTTCTTAATTTAAAATATTCAGGATAATGTGTAGGACTTCTGGAAGGTACGTACCGTAGACATTCCCTGTTTTTCAAACCAATAACTTTCCTAGTTTCTGCCGTGTACCACCTTGGAAACTTGTTGGATTTCTTCATAGTTTTGGGAGGCATATATCTCTATGACCTGCCACAGGATCCCATAAAATTTCTGGTGAGTACAGTCGACATCATTGATAGTCATTCAAAGCATTGTAATTAGCCTTGTCAAATGTACATAGCAATCATATAAATGGCAAATCTTTACCGCTACAATATGTTTTTAATAATATACTTTTCTTATTAACAACTTATTAACAGAAACACGACAGGAATATCTCAGTGACGATCGAACAGGACCCATACATGTTACACGGTGAGGAACAGTATCGAGAGCTGTTAAGAGTCCTAAAAATTGTAAAGCTAGTGGGCCGGAGGTTATATGTGACGAAATGTTAAAATATGGAACAGATAAACTACAAATAGTCTGACATTTGTTATCAACAAATGCCTTAATGGGCATGCAGTACCAGAACCATGAAAAATTAAATAAATTAAACTGCAAAAAGGGAGATAAGAGAAACTGCATAGAGGAATTTCAGTCACTAGCACCATGAGTAGACTTTATGGCAGAATCTTGCGGGACTTAATAGAGGAAGACTTCGGGCTGAATGAAGAAGAAGAGCAAAGCGGTTTTAGAGCAGGAAGATCATGCATCGACAATGTCTTCTGTTTAAAACAAATAATAGAGAAAAGAGCTGCAATAAACATAGAAACTCATATCACATTTGTGGACCTCCAAAAAGCTTACCACACAGTACCAATTCGCAAATTATGGAAAACTCTAGAAAAATTAAATATTAGTTAGACTCTGATTCATGCTGTTTAAGAGCTCTATAAAAACTCAAGATCAAGAATAAAAATGGAAAAATACATAACTGAAGAATTCCCAGTTACCAAGGGGTTAAGACAAGGATGTTGCATTTCACCGACCCCCTTCAAAATATATATAGCATGCTCATGGAATGGAAGAAGAAAATTCATGGTATGACTGTTCAGCTGGACGACGGATGTATTTATACTCTACAGTTTGCCAATGATCAGGTCGTTATAGCGAATGATATAGAGGATATGCAATATATGATGCGCGGAAACTAATAGAGGAATATAACCAACCTGAATATGACAAAGTATTTATGTGTGGGTGAGGAGCCAAACCATCTTATACTCGATAATTAACAAATTTCCTTTTGTCAAAAATACGCATACCTGGGTGTTACATTCGACAGAACACGACCTGAAATCGAAGAGATCGAGAAAAGAATTCTGAATTACGCATGCCAAAAGAGTTATATGATACCTTAACGGCACACTATGGAGTAAGGAAATTACTAAGAAAAGAAAATATAACATATATGAGACAATGGTAAAGAGCACCTTACTATATGGAGCAGAGACATGAAGAGTAAGCGAGAAACCTAAGAAGATCAAGAAGGAACCGAATTAGAGATGAGGTGATAAGACAACGGATGGGTGTAGAAGGATCAGTAGCTCATGACGTAAAGGTCAAACAACTAACGTGGTATGGGCACGTACAACGAATGCCAGCATCAAGACTACCTAAACAAGTCCTGGAATGGCAACCGATAGGACGACGGAAAAGAGGCAGACCTAAAATAGAATAGCAGAAAATAGTTCACAAAGCCATGAGTGAAAGGGACTTAGTAGTGGGAGATCAGGAAGACCGAAAGAGATGGAGATAAGGCGTTGGACAAAGTCCAAATACGTTTTAATCCGGCTTATATATATACTTTTCCTATGCAAAAAAATGTTGAGGACTGACCTAAATTTGTAATATGCGCTACCGATAATTACCATATTTATTTTGGAGGTAATGGCCTGTAGTTCATCTAGTTCTTTATTAGTGATGTGCTCCCCCTTGATTGCATTGAATGATGAAATCCCCACCCTCACAACTCGGGTCCCATTCTGTAAATAAGATTTTAAAGGAGACACACTATTATTTGTAAAATTGTAATAAGTAAGCTTTTGTAGTAGGAAACTGTGGGTGACAGTGGTGACACAGTCAAAAGCTTTGCTCATATCACAAAAAAGACAGCTCTATAGTCCATACCCTCAAAGGAATCAAGAATCTTGTCCACCCGATCCAAAATTCCCAATACAGTGCTTATGTTCTTACGAAATCCAAACTGACCATCGGCAAAACAGCCGTTATCCTCTAAGAAACTTACCATTCGTATGGCCATGCACTTTTCAACAATTTTTGAAATTATCGGTAACAAACTAATTGGTCTGTAATTTGATATATCTTTTTTGTCATCCTTTTTGAAAATTGGTATAACCAATCTGGAAAGTTGTTTTCCCTAAAGCACAAGTTGACCAGCCTTGTTAGTGGATATGTAATTATGTTTTTAATATTCTTGATTAGGCTTACGTTTCGCCCAAAGATGTCACAACTAGTTTTGTTTTTAAACTGTCCACTATGTTTCTCACTTCATTAAATGGAAATTCAGTAGGAGAGAAGTGACAGGATTAGTTATGAGCTATATTACAAAAAAAGTAATTGAAGCTGTCTGGTGACAACTCAGAAGAAGGGTGGTCTTCATGGCCTGTCTTTTGTTGAGCGTCAATAATGTTCCATATAGTGTTTGTGAGGTTCCTAACCCAAACTAACCCTATTATTCACTCCTATCTTTGCTCCTTTTACTGCTTTTTTGTACTGTTTTCTAAAATTCTTATATTCCCTGATAATTCCCTCATTTTTATATTGTTTACACAACTCACCAAGAAAATTAAGATGTCCCCTCATCACCCTCAGCTCACCAGGATGTGTTGCCAGGTTGATCACTTAAGAAGTTGTTTTTTTTTTGGGTGCGGAACTAACCCAAACTAACCTAAACTAACATTTTTAGGGGGCCGGATGTTGGAATGACTTTGATGATTGAGTGCCAAGGTAGGTTCAATAGACTTCTAGCGTTGCAGAATAGCCGGATTCTGACGTAACTCTTTTAGCTCCTTAGCGTAAGTGTCGTTTTCAGTTTTTAATGTATTGATAGGTGTGACCAGGTTTTGATTGAGTGCCGTGAGTTCTTCGATTTGCGATTCGAGCCTTATCCTCAGTTCCTGGCTCTCCTCTGATTGAGCTGCAAGTTTAGTGTATAGGGCATCAATGTCTGTCGCGAGTGCACTGTTCTTCTGACTCAAACCATCCAATTCGCAAGTCAATTTTACCTCGGCCTCACAAGCAACATCCTAAAATCTCTGGCGGTTTGTTTTTCGATTTGCGATTCGAGTTTTATCCTCAGTCTCTGGCACTCCTCTGATTGAGCTGCAAGTTTAGTGTGTAGGGCATCAATGTCCATCACTAGTGCACTGTTCTTCTGACTCAAACTATCCAATTCGCAAGTCATTTTTACCTCGGCCTCACAAGCAACGTCCTCAAATTCTTCGCTGTTACGTTCTAATCTTTTGGTTTTCAGGTCATTCTCTAGTACTAACAGCTTGTGTTCATGGGCTTTATTTCCTTCTTCCATTTGCTTAAATTGAGCTACCAAGTGAAAAGTGTTCCATTCGGCGATAACGAATCAGTGATAACTTCATCTTCTTTTTCTTCTTTAGACACTTATCGTCCCACTTTGGATATAGACCTCTCTATCATATTACATATATCTAAGATAGCGGAAAATGAAGGTGTTTTGTCGATAGCTAGTGAAGAAAATAGTGGTTTCTCTAATATATGTGAAAAAAAATGTGCAAGAAGCAGTAAATGTGTTAAGTGTTTAGTGTCTTTCCATAGCCAATGTATTGGAAAATCGCCAGGCTTCATTGTTAAGGGAATAAACGAGGTAGTTTGTGCTGAATGCAATGACAAGGCCGATCTTACGATCGCCGATAAACTGCGGTTGTATACCCAAAACATCGGATTGTTGAGCTCCTTGGTTATGAGCCTAAATGAGATCAACGACCTACTTCGTGATAAAGTGTATTTTCTGGAGAAAAAACTGGAAATTGCAGAAAAATCGGAAATTAAACCGTCGAGGGACATAAGTGAGGTTAGGAATCCTGTCACCCTTCCCGCTATTTCCTCAAGTTCCCCTGTTGCTCCTCAACCAGCAAACGTCAATGCCATTAATGACAATGACAGAAATGACAGTGTAAAACTGGTACCAACCAGATTTACCAGATTTACCCAACCACAGTAAGGAAATGGCCTCTGCTACGGAACCATGCTTGTCAATGTCAACGTCAGACGGAACTTTAACGTGTCACGCGAACCACGTTAATGTACACACTGTGCAGGAGTCAGTCCCAATCCCAATAGTAAATGAGTCCACAGTTTTCCCAAAAAACTGTAATGTGGTGGAATCTATAAGCACTGTTATAGCCAAGTCATCAATTTCTAGGCAACAAGGCTAAACAAGGACCATAACGACCGAATCACCTCCTCTCAAGTATCTAGGGCAGTCGCTATAGTACAAAAAAGTGCACCATGACCCAAGGCGGTGAAGAAAGAACGCCGAGGTTTTCGTTGAAAATCAGGAATGGACAGTAATTCAACGGAAAAGGCGTAAACCCAACAAAAATATGCGATCAGAACCCCTGAGGGGTACCAATGAGACTCCATCAGTTCTGAAATGGCTTTCCTCTTTATCTCTGGACTTGCACCCGAGCCTGAAAGTCAAACTATAATTGACTTTCTGGAAACTCACAATCTACATAAAAACTGTGTGTGTGAAAAAATGAACACATTGAGGAAAAACATCTACAGTTCCTTTAAGCTTGCTGTCCCCATATCTACCAGGGAACAATATATTTCAACTGAGCTTTGGCCTGTAGGAACGGTTGTGAACCATTTTCTAAACATCCAACGCCAACCTATGGTGAAGTCGAAAACCTTGATGGATCAGTCGAAGCAACAAATAAGAAATTAAGGGTTCTGCATCTTAACATACAGTCTTTTAGAAACAAAATCGACTTAATGGAGGCATTCCTGGCTGACAAGGCCCATGATGTCTGCTTATCCGAGCATTGGATGACTGAGGTGGAAGCAGGCTGCCTGGTGTTGGATCAGTTTGAGCTAGCGAGTGTCTTCTCTAGGGTTAGTACTACTGGAGGCGGAGTTGCTACTTATGTAAAGAACGATTTAAATTAATAAGTGTTTTGAATGTTGTGCTGTTTGTCTGAATGATTTTAATGTTTATATAATAACAATTTACAGATCACCTGGAGGCAATTTTAATACTTTCCTCAACGCGTTGGAGGGTTTACTAAATAGGTTTGGCACCAGTAAGAACATTATTTTAACAGGGGATTTTAATGTCCATTTTGGTACCACACAGAACCATTCATTACAACTTTGTGATCTCTTACAAAGCTTTGGCTTTAAGCAAACGATAACTCAACCCACAAGGGGTGGCTCTTGCCTTGACAATATGTTCGTGAACTTTTGCACTGGGGATTTTGTCGCCTCTGTTATGGACGTAAGTATCTCTGACCATCTGGGCCAGGAGATTGAGGTATTTGTTGGTAGTAGGGTTGCCCCCTTTGCTGAAAAAAAAAATTTGCAGACCAATCACTCAGACTGGAACAAATAAATTTTATGATTTGATAAGCTCATCTAACTGGGAATTTGTTCACGATTGTACTCTGATATCAACGGTAAATTTGTTAAATTCTTGGAAATTCTCGAAACTGCCTGCCAGAACTCTTTCCCTGAAAAACATATGCAGTAAGGCCAGACCAGGGTAGAAAGATCAGTTGGTATGATGGGTCTCTAAGGGCCATGAGAGACCCCCTTGGGTTTCTCAGGGAATGGAGTGAACAGTACGGCCATGCAGGAGCTCGACAGGCGTACAAAACCTTTAGAGTGAAATACAAAAAAACCATACGGGACGCTAAAATAAAAGCTAATGATTTTTACATACAGTCTTCTAATAATGCATCCAAAACCATTTGGCAAGTAATAAACTGAAAGCAAATAAACATAAAAAAAAACAATACTCAAATAATCAATGCACCATAACACCAAATAAATTTAATGACTTTTTCTGCAATATTGGACATGAAACAAGTAGTACCATCCCTCCCTGTCAAGGAGATCCTGTCGAGCTCCTGTCTGGCCTGGATGTAAAACAGTCTTTTGATTTTGGCTCTGTGTCTTTTTCTGAGGTCAGAGACATTATCTGCCAACTGAAAAATAAAAACAGCACAGATATCTTTGGACTTAATTCTAAACTTATAAAATCCATTAAGCACATTATAACCATTCGTTTGACTAAGCTTATAAATCATTGTTTTCGAGAAAATATATTTCCAGATATTTTAAAGATTGCCCAAGTTACTCCCATTTTTAAAAAACGCGACCCAAATCTACCTGGTAACTACAGGCCCATCTCTTTGCTGCCTATTATCTCAAATATCCTGGAAAAGTGCCTTGCAAAGCGACTAATTTACTTCTTTGAACAAAATAAACTATTTACTCCCTGCCAATTTGGCTTTAGAGGTGGGAGAAATACCACTATGGCAATTCTTGATCTTGTGTCTTATATTTCAGATTCTTTTAACAAAATGGAATTTGCAGGGGCCTTATTCTGCGATTTAAGTAAGGTATTTGATTGCGTCACCCATCAGATTCTTATAAAAAAAGTCAAAAAAATACAATTTTTCAAATTCCAGTATTTCCTTGATAGAATCGTATTTAGAGAATAGAGCCCAAGTTGTTAAGGTTGCTGGGGTCTCTTCTGTGCAGGGTGAAGTGGATATTGGCGTACCCCAAGGCTCCGTCTTGGGCCCAATTCTTTTCCTCATTTTTATAAATGATCTACCCCTTATCGATCGTAGAATATTGTTCACTCTGTTTGCTGATGGGGGTGTAATTCCTTTCCCCACAGATGACCCCGTGAAACGGGGTTATCGAAACGGGGTTATCGAAACGGGGTCATCGCTTGTTAGATTTCTAATCCGAGGCTCCGTTGGAGAGATATCGACCAAAAACGGTTTTTTTCCCCAAAATCCGCCGCACCTACCATAAAAATTTGACCACGTAGCTCTACCGTTCTTCCGAATTTAATTATTTAACTTTTTCCTTCTCCTCCCCCTCCTGGCTGAAGGGGGTGGGAAGGGTGTTCATTTTTTCGAATTTATCACCCTCCCTAAAGAAGTTTCACTTCAAAAACAAAATATATACTTGTCGCCTGTACTTACTTGAATAACAAAAACATAGGTTAACTCGATGGTTAACTTTTAAAATGGAGATTAATTCGAGGAAAAACATGTTGGATTAGGCTTTCCAGACGTACTCCTTTTTTGGATACAATATCCCTTTTTTATATAGAATTTCGAAAATACCCTTTTTCTAAAAATCCAGAATTGATACCCAAAATACCCCATTTCAAGACGGGCGTATTTGTTAAATAAAAATTAATTTTTAACTCCGCTTCAGCGAAAGTCGAGCTTGGCATCACCGATCGCATGAGCACAAACTTAAATTTAAAACACATTTGTATCAAATTTGGGCGCGGTTGGGATTTTATGGCATTTTTGGTTTGGCGAAAACTGAAATTTCGAAAATACCCCTTTATTAAATTAAACAACTAACCGAAATCGTCTAATATAAACCCCAAGTGTAAGAGATCTACGTATATAATAGAATAGAGACATATTGTACTCCATCGAATATTATTTGACGCCACTCAGAGGCCGTTGTGCCAAATTTCAACTACTATTTCAGCAACGAAAATCTTTTAGCAATGGTAACATGGTTTGAGATTGGTTTGCTATTTTATTATTATTTTGTATATTTTTTTGCAATAATATTATAATAGTGAAAAAGGAGGACATTTCGATGACAAGGGAGAAAGGAGGACTCAACGTTTTAAAGAAGAACTGTCCTCCCGAAAGGAGGACACTTGGCAACCCTATAGGTGAGTATTGGCAGTATACACGAGTTGAACAACTTGTTCTTTAGATACTGAGGTATCTTGGGATTCTTTAGAACAGAAGCAAACTTCCCGAAACCCGCCCATGCCAGTCGAATTCGTCTAACTATTTCAGCCATTTGATTCTCTTTACTTAACTTGAATACTTGCCCCAAATATATGTATTCCTCCACTTTTTCCAGAACACAGTCGTCGACCTCAATATTCCTGTCGTCTTGCGCGTTTGTCATGATTTTAGTTTTCTGTAGGTTCCTTTTTAGGCCAACTTTCATGATGATGCTGCTAGATCTTTGACCATAGTTGAAGCTCTTCAAAAGATGATGATATTAAGATGACGTCATCTGTGAACCTAAGGTTTCTTTTGCCGTTGATGTTTATACCGTATTCTGTCCATTGTAGAGATCTAAATACATCTTCCATGGCAAGTGTAAATAGTTTTGGGGTATTATGTCGCCCTGTCTGACGCTCCTATCTATTGGTATTTTTCGAGTTTTTTTGTTCCAGTTGTATCGCCATGGTTGCTTTTTCGTATATATTATGGTTGACTTGTTTATAACTAGAATCTATACGACAGTTATTCATAGGCAGCTCCACTGCCCATAGCTCTTTGCTATCAAAAGCTCTTTCACAGTCCACAAATGCGACAAACAAAGGTAAATGATATTCATTTGCCTTTTCTATTAGAGTTCTCACTGTAAGAAGGTGATCTGACGTGCTGAATCCTTTCCGAAATCCCGTTTGTTTTACTGGTTGGTACGCATCCATCTTTGATGTTAGTCGATTATTGATGATCCTCATGAATACTTTGTATATTTGTGATAGCAGTGAGATAGGTCGGTAGTGTCCAGCAAGTCGAACTGGCGAAATACCACAAATATTTGTGAAATAATACTTGAATCACACTTTTTTATTCTCTTAAACTAATACCGGTTTGAGTTTTATTAGATGACGGCATGAGCTTTTCTAAATTTTAGAAAATTGCAGATTAAGCTTGTTTAACTTTACTTTATAAAAGCGGTCCTGAGATCGTTAGCACATTAGCGTCCATAACTTTCAAATTAGGAATTTCAATGATTATGACTTTCAAGCTCGACAGAATTTCGAAAACTGTACTAAAATTCTCCCATAATTTGGTTGAACTTATGATATTTATGTCTCTACCAACAATGCTTGGATAGATTAGGAAACGAAATGCTTAAAAGAATCCTTAAATCTCAAAATCTAATATTTACTTTAACGACTCGGCAACTGGAGAAATAAATAAATCTACGCCTCTGACACCAACTTTATTGGTATACTTTTGGTCCATCTACCAGGTTGTAGATTTGCCATTGTCTTAACGAGATTACTTGAAATTTAATTTTCTTTTCCACTAATTCTTTACATCGATAATTCAGTTCAGCAAACTCGTTTCACTTTCTCATAGCACAGAATACACGTACATACAGGGTGTGACCAGAAATAAGCCCAAGTCTGTTGTTAATGTCACATTCGTAATACAAAACTGGTATTTATTTAAATAAATCGACTACAGACTGTAAATATTTATCTGAGATTGATCCAAAGGTGGCTAGAATTTTCAATGGGTATCAAGATATAGTACTTTAGAAATTGTGGTTTAAAATGCTTTATAACTGATAATGCAGGTTATTCCATTAAAGAAAAACTTAAGGAAAATTTTACTGTTCGAATTTCATTAACACTACTTATTAAATACTTTGACAATCATTTGTTAAAACAAATTAACTTAGAATTTTTTAAATGCAAATCTGAGCTTAAAAGGTTGCTTATCAGTAGTAGCGGATAAAAAAAAAAAAAATAAACTTCAATAATTTAAAATTATAATGTAACCTCATCTACTGTAGAATATAAAAATGTTATTGCATAGTCAAGTCAAAGTCAAAATAAGCTTTGTTATCAAAACACATGACATCTTATCGACAAAGCATAATCACAATAGTAATAACAATAATATAAAAGTTGAAAAAACAAAGTGTTGGGCTGTAAATGAAACAAAAAAAAATGAAATAAAATATTGAGGACAAAATAACACAAACATTCTAACAAATCAAAACTAAAAATACTAAGAAGATAAAATAAAACCAAAAGTAAACACTGTCACGGTAAAACACGCTCAAACCATAATAGGTTTTATCAACCAAGAGTCCCCTAACATTCCTGCTAAATAGTTAAATTTAATGGTAAATGATTATATTCAAAGTCAAAGTCAAAAAGTGCTTTATTATCATAGAATATTTTACAATTCTGTTGACAAAGCTTAAATTATAACGTAAATAAACAAATACTTAAAATGTAATTAAGTCATATATAAAAATGTGGTGTTCAATTAAACGTTAAAAAAATAAAACAAGCATTAAAAGAAAGAAAAAAAAAACACCCGACTGTCGGGAGATCAAAACCTTTCCTCCAAAAACTCATTTACAGTCTAATATGACTTATTCAAAAGAATACATTTAAGTTTACACTTAAAATCTGTAAAATAATTAGCCTCCCTTAATGTTCTTGGAATATGATTATACATCCTCCTGGCATTATATATTATTGAGTTTTTTATAAACGTTGTGCGTGGTATAGGTGTTGGTAAACATCCTCTCTGCCTTGTGTTATTTGCTGTGTGTACTAGATGTGCATACAACAAACAACATGTCTCAAAGATGAACAGAGATGGCAAAGTCAACAACTTGTGTTTTTTAAATAGGGGTTTGCAGGATTCCCTTGGATCTGCCCCACACATTCTCCTGACAGCTCTCTTTTGCAATACAAACACTGAATGCAACAGGCCCTGACAGGCGCAACCCCAAAACACTATCCCATACCGCAAATGAGACTCGATTAGAGCGAAGTAAGTCATACGGGCAGTTGCAAAATCGAGGTTTTTAGAAACTATGCTTGGTGCATAGCAGCCTGATGATAATTTACCTAATAGATTTATGATGTGATTTTTAAAAGTCAAGTTTCTGTCTATCAGCACAACAAGAAACTTTCAAGTCAAGTCAAGTCAAAGTCAAGTCAAAAATGCTTTATTAGTGCAAATTAATGTTCTCATTCACAAAGCAGTTTAAAATAATTAAACAAAGTATTCCATAAAATACAGGAACAAAACAAAAACAATTTTAAAATAATCTGAAAAATAAACTAATTTAAAGAATAAAATAACATTAAATAAACAAATTGACATCAAACAAACATCAATATACATGTTATATACTAACAATATTAAAAATGCCAAGAAATATAACCTTAAAATATAGACACATAGAGAAAAAACTATAAATAAAATAATATTGAATTTAATATTTATATACGAAGATAAAGTCCCCTAAGCATTTATCTCGACATTCGCCAGCGCAGGGATGTCAGTCAAAGGAGTCGGCATAAAACTCTGCCACAGTGTAGTAGGCGTTACTCACCAATAACCTTTTTAAGTGACTTCTAAATAATCGCAAAACATGCAGAGATTTAATATCTGCCGGGAGATGAGTATAGATTTTTTTACTTTCGTAAATTAATGATTTTTTGGTAAGGGTGCTTGTAGGGATAGGAAGAAGAAGATTATTAGCGCCACGAGTATTGTGCAGTCCAGGAAGACGTTCCATCGAACCTATGTTCTTGTGGACTAAAGTTGCAGTCTCGAGAATAAAGAGAGATGTCAATGTTAAAATCTTCTTGTCTATGAAAATTGGACGACATGATTGCCTTTGACTAACCCCCACGATGTAACGCACTGCTTTCATCTGAAGAACAACCAGGATATTCAGCAAATACTGGCTACTCATGCCCCAGAATGGTATGCCGTATCTCAAGTGTGAATCGAACAAAGCAAAATACACATCTCGTGCCACTCCAGAACCAAGTGCGTCCCAGGCAGCTCTCACTGCAAAACATGCAGATGACAATCTCTTGCTTAGGATAATAATGTGATCCCTAAAAACGTAACTCACAGTCAATGAAAACTCCCAGAAACCTAGCAGCAACCCTTACATCCACTGGTTCATTGCCCAAACTCAGCCCCGCCATGTCACATCTGAAACCCATCACATGGGTTTTATTAATATTTAAGGAAAGTTTGTTACAATCAAACCAGGCCTTTATCTTCAATATGTCTCCGGATACATTCTGTCTCAAAGCATCAACAGAGTCATTGCACCATACAACAGAGGTGTCATCCGCAAAAAGCGTAAAACGACCAGATATCCCGACACTAACAAGATCGTAAATGTAAACTAAAAACAGAAGGGGTCCCAGAACAGATCCCTGTGGCACCCCATTTCCGACATCTAAAACTGTTGACTTACAACCTGACACAACAACAAACTGCCGTCGATCCTCCAAATACGAGCGAAACCAAGCAAGAGAAGAGCCCCTAAATCCATACAACCCAAGCTTGGAAAGCAATATTTCATGGTTAACGCAGTCAAAGGCCTTGGTAAGATCACGGAATACCGCAGCCACTGCCCTACCGTCATTAAGATCGCGGTAAACGCTAGTGAGCAGATCAAAAATAGCATTGTAGGTTCCCAAGCAACCCTGAAACCCAAATTGCCTTGACGATACAAGATTGTGTAATTGAAGGAAACTCCATATTCTGCCTTTAATGATCTTTTCAATTACTTTGGATACAGTCGAAAGCAAAGATATCGGACGATAGTTAGAAGGATCCTGAAAGTTGCCACCCTTATGCAAAGGAATAACCTTGGCTGATTTTAGGCAGGAAGGAAATTTACCTGTCAACCACGAATCGTCGATACCAAATGCCAAGACCTCCAATGCATCATCAGGCAATGCTCGAAGTAATTCGCAAGATATTTCATCGTCACCACACGACTTAGAATTCTTAATATCACCAAGTGCTTCATAGATCTCACACTCTAAAACAGGGGTAAAGCAAAACGAATCTGCAACAGATACATGTGCGAGATAATTTAGAGGATTCTCCGAGGTTGAAATTTTATCAGTCAAACTACCAGCCACACTACAATAAAATTAATTTAATGTGTTGGGATCTACATCCATTTCGCGACAACCATGCTGCATGGAACGGTTACACACTTCTCCCACAATAGACCAGGATTCCTTTTGCTTATTTTTAGCCTGCTGTAGTGAAGTTCCTTAGCTGCTTTCGACGATAAATATTACGATATCTTTTTTTTTTTTTATGGCAGTGGCACACACACTAAAGGTAGATCCTATGGCGCTCGACGAGCGGTGTGTGTGCGAAGATGTTGATTGACACGGTTCTTGAATATTTGTAGGTTGTAATTAGTGGGAAACAGATGTCCTGGAAGTGAGTTCCACAGTGATGCAGTGCGCCAGACAAAGGAGTTCTGGTAAAGCGATGTTCTAGGTGTTTCTAGTTGTACGACGAACTGGTGCGCTCCTGCCGTCTGTCGGGACTGCCTGACAGGAGTTGCCAGGGGCGGGATTATGCGGGCCAAATCCTGGGAACATCTGCCGTGAAAGTATCTGTAAAACAGAGACATCTCGGCCACATGTCTGCGATGTTCCAGACTATCCAGATTCCGGGTCAACTCCGGATCGCCGACGAGACGCACAGCCCTCTTCTGAATGGAATCCAGCAGCTTTAGGGTATGCTTTGGTGCGGCACCCCAGATATGTGAGCAATATTCTAAGCACGGTCTTATTTGCGCTTTGTACAGCAAGAGCAACTGCTGCGGTGTATAGAGTTTTTTGTTGCGAAATAGCGCACCAAGCTTCTGGGAAGCCGATTTTGCGATGTTAGCAACATGGTCATGCCATGACATATTGCTGTTGATCGAGACACCCAGCAGCCCGATTGACGAGGATGAAGGAATGGTCGATCCTGCCATAATGATGTCAGGGCCCGCTGTATTGGTCCTCTTAGTAAACGTTGCTGCTTGGGTCTTTGCTGCATTGAACTGGACCAAAATTCGGTCGCCCCAAGTTTGAACTTTCTCCAGGTCTTGATTAATTGCTGTAATCTGCTCCTGTCTGCGGTGATGAGTCTCAGTCGCTGGTAGGGGTTTTTCTGATCTAAAGTGGGAGACAAGGGTACTGTCATCTGCAAAACTGTAAACACGATTATTCGTTTCGATCAGCAGGTCATTAATATAGATGAGGAACAGAGTTGGTGAAAGTATTGCGCCCTGAGGCACGCCCGC
>MU181939.1:835686-957393 GCA_016904865.1 Pissodes strobi | reverse complement strand
GCGGGCGTGCCTCAGGGCGCAATACTTTCACCAACTCTGTTCCTCATCTATATTAATGACCTGCTGATCGAAACGAATAATCGTGTTTACAGTTTTGCAGATGACAGTACCCTTGTCTCCCACTTTAGATCAGAAAAACCCTTACCAGCGACTGAGACTCATCACCGCAGACAGGAGCAGATTACAGCAATTAATCAAGACCTGGAGAAAGTTCAAACTTGGGGCGACCGAAATTTGGTCCAGTTCAATGCAGCAAAGACCCAAGCAGCAACGTTTACTAAGAGGGCCAATACAGCGGGCCCTGACATCATTATGGCAGGATCGACCATTCCTTCATCCTCGTCAATCGGGCTGCTGGGTGTCTCGATCAACAGCAATATGTCATGGCATGACCATGTTGCTAACATCGCAAAATCGGCTTCCCAGAAGCTTGGTGCGCTATTTCGCAACAAAAAACTCTATACACCGCAGCAGTTGCTCTTGCTGTACAAAGCGCAAATAAGACCGTGCTTAGAATATTGTTCACATATCTGGGGTGCCGCACCAAAGCATACCCTAAAGCTGCTGGATTCCATTCAGAAGAGGGCTATGCGTCTTGTCGGTGATCCGGAGTTGACCCGGAATCTGGATAGTCTGGAACATCGCAGACATGTGGCCGAGATGTCTCTGTTTTACAGATACTTTCACGGCAGATGTTCCCAGGATTTGGCCCGCATAATCCCGCCCCTGGCAACTCCTGTCAGACAGTCGCGACAGAGGGCGGGAGCGCACCAGTTCGTCGTACAACTAGAAACACCTAGAACATCGCTTTACCAGAACTCCTTTGTCTGGCGCACTGCATCACTGTGGAACTCACTTCCAGGACATCTGTTTCCCACTAATTACAATCTACAAATATTCAAGAACCGTGTCAATCAACATCTTCGCGCACACACCGCTCGTCGAGCGCCATAGGATCTCCCTTTAGTGTGTGTGCCACTGTCATAAAAAAAAAACACTCAGTCGCTTCATTTATTACTTTTTTCATTTCAGGAAGAGTTGGACCAGATTGGTGTTCCTCTGTGGTACTTTCTGTTTGCTCTATCTCCGTTGAAGTAGCTGCATCTTTTTTATCCAAATACAATGATTTGAGTCCTTCTTCGTGTAGCCGTAGTTTGGACGTACTCATCATTACCTTCAAATCTTCGACTTCAGTAGCCAGCACTTTATTTTCCTCATTTAGAGTCCCAGTGGATATCTTCATACTATTAACCAAATCTTTATAACTCTTTATGTCATCCTTAGATTTTTCTATTACAATTATATTCTCCTTCAAGTCATTTGTCAATTTACTATTTTGGTTACGTAGATCCTTAATTATGTTGTTAAGTTCCGTTATATTCGGTTTACATTTTTTCAACTGGTCTTTATATCGCTGCTCGACTTCACACGCATTATTTTCGAGGTCAAGGGACAGCCTTTTTTGTCTGAGAAAATGGGCTTCCCTTAATGCTGTGTCATTTTTTAATTTCAAAATTTCCTTCTTAAAGCTACTAATTTTATCTTCAACATCAGTTCCCTCCCGTTCACAAACGCCGGAGCAGAATATTTTGTAATCCCTTATTGTTGTGTATTTCTTACGTTCTAAACAACTAGGGTGAAATACTTCTAGACAAGTGAAAATATTTATGGTTTTTAGGCATAATATTCTATTGTTCACTATTGTTTCCAGTAAATGCGGCGATTACTCGCGAGAGGCCAATGCGACGGGAACGCAGAATACTGCAATTTACAGACAATCCAAAACATCACAACATATGCAGAAATCACAATTTTGAAACTACTCTAACTATTAAAAAAACAACTAAATTCGCAGAGCGTTAAAAACGTGTCAGAATCAATTTGAATTGTCTTAGAAAAGTTAAAGGATAACTGGTTAGCCTCGCACCAGCCCTTAATTTTTTGAACATCAGATTCTATGGTACGCATTAAGGTATCTGTGTTACGATGTGTCCATAAAATAGTTGTGTCGTCTGCAAATAAAGTAAGTCCCTTTATGTCTGTATATACAATATCATCAATGTATATTAAAAATAGGATGGGTCCCAGTACCGATCCTTGTGGAACACCTGTCAAATTGTATTTAAGTCCTGAGTCAACATTTACAACCCTCACAGTCTGCTGTCTGCATGATAAATAAGACTCAAACCAAAGCAAAGAATTGCCTCTAAAGCCGCAAAACTTTTGCAGCAGCACTCTGTGATTCACACAATCAAAAGCTTTGGAGAGATCACAGAATACTGCCGCAGCAAAGTCCCCCTCATTCAGACGCACATATAGTTCGCTAAAAAAGTGAAAAACAGCATCTGAGGTACTTTTTTTCGATTGAAAGCCAAATTGATTGATGTTGAGTAGTTTTTTGCATTCCAAAAAAGATGTAACCCAATTCTTTACCAACTTTTCCACTCTCTTGGAAGTGTTGGTATGAGGGCAATTGGCCGAAAGTGTTCTGCCCTGCTGGGATCATCACACTTAGGAATTGGAAGAATTCTGGAAATCCTCAGACATTCAGGAAAGGTGCCTGTCAGAAAGGAATGGTTGATTGCCTCAGCAGGCTAACCCACTGATCTATACAAATGGATCAGCATAATGCATGTGTCATCTGAAGAGAAATTGATTACGCGTGGGCGAAAAAATGTGTTTGTGCGCACGATTCCCAGTCATATTTTTTGATACCTCGGCATTACTGATCAAGCGCAATAACACTCAATCCGTCAGTCAAATGCTAAAATCGCCAGCTGTTCAGCCACGCCACGATACTATACAGTATAGGCGGCAGGATGCACCTCTGCCTCTACACCAAACTCCTTCGAGCGCGTGTGATTTGTTTTAATCCTAGCTGAGTTATTACCATGACTAAGTAGACCAGATCCAGTGGTACTCTCATTTCACTGGGTATACTCCATAGTGAGCCTCACTTAACAAAGTCGAAGGCCTTGGTGTAGTCCACAAAGCAGAGGTACATTGGAACATAAAATTCTCGTGCTTTATCAATTAGTAGGCGTATGTTCAGTATTTGCTCTTGAGTCCCTCTTCCTCAACTTGTTCATCAGCTATTTGTGGGAGTAGGAATGGTTTAAGCCTGTTGTTGAGAATCTGGAGCATGATCTTGCTAGCATGAGGAACCAAATCAATCATACGGTAGGTGTTACACTCTGTGGGGGATCCTCTTTTATGAATTGGTATACATATACTGAATTACACCATTCTTTTGGCCCGCATTCTGCTTCCCAAATCTGGCGCTATCCCGGGAATCTCCTATTTTCAGAAGTATTAATCGAGGGGTAAACCGCCGGCGAAAATTTGTACACTGAATACCTGCAGTACAAGGGAATACAAACGAATACATAAGAATACAAGGGAATACATATGACTACAACGGAATACACCGGAGTACACAGAAATACATAAGAATACATGAGAATACATAAGAATACATGAGAATACATAAGAATACATATGAATACATAAGAATACATAAGAATGCATTGTAAGACCATACTAAGCATTAAAAAGAAGTGCTCGATCTTATATTTTAGAAATGCATAAGGTATCAGCTCTTTTCAATTTAAATGGACCGTTACCTAATAACTCAATAGATCCATGAAATATGTATGTTTTATCTACTTCAGCAATGTCGTCAGTCTTAGGCCAAATAAAAAAGTCCAGTTCAGATTTTAAAAATTTCAAGTCGGTATTTGTTAGGCGACAGCGTAATTTTTCTCCATTATAATTTCCGAGATGATACCATTTGAATTTTCTTCACTTGAGGTTTCTAAATGCATTTCGTCATCTGAAAAATCGTCAACTAGATGCTTTACTTGTACTTCATTCTCAGATGTAGATGTACAGTCTGTCCTTACAAAATTTTAAAAATTCTTTTTCTTTATCTCTTTTATCCGTTTTTTTGGATTTTTTGTAAGTCTAGGTTTTTTGGTGCCCTTTGCTGGACTGGATTTAAGCAAAGTTCTATTGCTGGAATTATATCTTTGGAGTCTGTACTTATTCTGGCAGAGGATTCATCTAGAAGCCAACAAAACGAGGACTATTTAATTGTAACATATTTTTCCTTTAGCTTGACCCTAACATATGAACTAATGAATCCATTTCCTTTTCAGGCGGAATGTTTTCTCTCGTGTTATCTTGAGCCATAGCCTCATCACTCATCAGTAAGGTTTTCAAGTTTGTGTAATAGTTCGTCTATTTCAGTTTCATTACAGTATTAAGTTACATTAAAATCGGCACATGTTATGTAAATTTTTCGAAAAATTTTTTGAAGTGAATACTCTTTGGTTTCGTGAGAGTGATTTTTCAAGCCGTGTAACGATACAGTTTATGGAATTTTCGTCTAGCAAGAGAGATAAAGTAAATGCCTGTAATGAGAAAGAGAGAGGTTCGAGTCGCGATTGAATCGGATTTCTAGAGGACTCCTATCAGTTTTACACTATAATTTTCGTCTCGCAAGAGAAATAAAGTATACGCCTTTAATGAGAAAGAGTGAGAGATTCAAGTCGCGATTGAATCGGATTCTACCGGTTTTACACTATAACAGATTTCCTATATACTGGCGGTGTATTTGGATCCATAGGTTGATGTCATTAAGCTCATTTCGGTAAAGAAGTATTCACTTCTAACACGTGTACTGTGTTAGACGCGACTTTTTTTTTACAATTTTTTTTCGTTTTTCTCTCCGAAACGATTAAAGGGACCTATTTACATCTTACTGTCATAAAAATAATTTTTTGGAAACATACAAAAAATATTTTTGAATAAATTTCTCGTTTAGGGGGCCGATATCTCGAAAACTAAGAATATTGTTTTTTTTTCTAAAGAACCTTTTTTGTTTGTCTTCGTGTCCTTTATCTAAATCCAAAATATGGAGTCGATCCGAAAAAAAACGGTAGGCTCCTCCGGTAGGTTCCAATGCTCCTATTGATCAAAAGAAAGGTAAGGTCGATATAAAATACGGTTTTATCTGTTTGCCGATATTCGTATATTTACTACCGGAGTCTGCCAGTAAAAACCGCGCGGGAACCTATTTTTCGAATAGATTCATTCCACCGATTTAGGTTCCATTCTTAGGTTATAATTCAGGGGCCAAATGAAAAATATGAATAGTTTTGAAATTTTGGATACCGAAAAATTAAGGTTTCCCTAGGCTCCGATCGGCAAACCTATCGGCGGTAGGTTCCCGACGAGGTCGGATTCGAACTCGGGATCGCCCCTAATCCCCAAACCCAACTTTCAGCCCTCCAGGTCGAATGATACTAAAGGTCCCTATTTAGGGGCCCCTAGGAGACTTAGAGACTTGAATTTTTTTGAGGGCGTTCAGGCCGGTCCCCTCCGTCCCTCTACCGAATATGAACTCGGTAGCTCGAAATTTACCTAAAAAAACCCCGTAGGAGCCGGATTTTCAGTAGGCTCTATATACAAAAAAAAACCGTCCTCTAAATATAAAAATATGATCGAAGGGGTTTTTCCTCGAATTAATATTTAGGGGTCGAAAACGCCGATTTTCTACTTTCGAAAAGTTTGGGCATCTGTTTTGGGAAGTAGGAGCCACGGATCGAAAATGGCCGAAATTACTTTTTTAGACTTGTCCGTGAGGCGAACATTTCTGGTTTCTCGTTCAACAAAATTTTTTTTTACCTCGTCCGTCTCCTATCGCGGAACCTACTGGCATCGTCGAAAACCCCCCGATCCAATTTACAGCCGATTATCTGCAAGAAATTTTTTGGGTGACTAAATAGGCTCCGGAAGGATCCCAAAAATTTTTCTCGTTTAAATCGTTCCGGTCCGAACTACTACACCCGGTCATTGATTTCGACCCAAAAATAAACTGTTTTTCTTCTGAAGCCTACACGGTAGACCCCACGGTCCCCTACTATCCAGATTCGGTCTTTTTGACCCCGAAAGCCCCAAGTACCAAATTTCACCTAAGTCCCTAACCTACGGTTTTCAATTTTCTAACGGAGAAACTCAAATTTAAATTTATCTGTATAGGATTTCCTAGAAAACATTTAGAATTCCAAAGCAATTCATAGGAATACACCCGGGATTACATAAGAATACAAGGAATGCATAGGAATACATATGAATACATAAGAACACATAGGCATACATGGGAATACATGAGATTACATAAGAATACATGAGATTACATAAGAATATATGAGATTACATGAGGCGTGTACACCGGAATACATTGGCGGTTTACCCCTCGGTATTAATAGTATAGGTATTAGTATTATTAAGGCGTAAACATCTAAAATATCTCTAAATAACCCTGCAATAAGATGTATGACGTGATTTTCTAGTAGGGTTGATATCATGATAACAGTTTTAAGATCCTTTACAGGCCTAGGCCACTATGTGAATATCGGCCTCTCCTATTGGTCGATCTATCTAGAAACGATCCGCCTACAAAATAACAGCTGATCAGTTAACCTCATGTTTTTAAGAAGCGTCTAGAGATCAGGCGTAATTTTCGATGCGGCGAAACGAATCCGTCTTTTTCCTCGATTTGCTCTAACATTTTGACAGGCACGTGACTTGGATTTTCCTTTTAAATACAGAGAACTCGTGACTATCAAATTTTCAGTGCAAATCGAGGAAAATGATGACAAAAACGAACGCGGCTCATGTCTCTACGTTCTAACAAAATAACAGCTGATCAGTTAGCGAGATTTCAGTTCATAGTGCACTTGTGAATGAGAGGCGCGTGATTGGCTAGCTACGTGAGGTGACGCATGTCTCCGCGCTGCAACCAGTTGTTTGCATGTCAGCAGATGATCTAGGGGTCTGCATGGTTGGCCTTCACTTCGGCGACCCGGGTTCAAATCCCGTCGGTTTTGGTTTTTTTTAAGTAAACAGTTTTTTCTTGATTTTTGAGTTTTTCTTGGGTATTACTTGGGTTAGCACTTGGTTAGTTTCCTTTCTTGATCCCCGGAGCGAACGAAGCGTGCGGAGGGCCATATACTTGCCAATTGCAGGTCTTTAAATCGCATGCATTCACAAGTGCACTACGAACTGAAATATCGCGATCAGTTAACCTCGTATTTTAAGAAGCGTCTATCAAATGTAATTTTCGATGCGGCGAAACGAATCCATGTATCTACGTTCTAGCAAAACTTCTACAACGCCTCGTTGGTGTAGTTGGCAGAGTGCTTGCCTGTCATTCCTGCGCTGGGGGTTCGATTCCCGTCGGTCGCGACAGATGTTTTGTTTATTGTTTTCTATTAACTTACCTTTTTTCTTAATTTTGGGTTAGTTCTGGTTAGCACTTGGTTAGATATTGTTGATTGAGCCCCGTAGCGAGCGAAGCGAGCGGAGGGTCATGCAAAGCCATAATAATACCTATTATTCGTTTCGCTGCATCGAAAATTACGCCTGATCTCTAGACGCTTGTGTATTTTATTCTGTTTTGTCTGGTATTTGCTTTTAAGGCGCCAAAAGAACCCAATGAACACATATATATTCATCCATGATATTTATCTATGATTTACTCAAATGATTTAGGCAATATATGGTGCAAACTTAGTTTTTCATTGAGATTTTTACCAAATAACAATGTTTGTGCAAGTGATTGATGAGAGTTGTCTTCCAAGTGAATTTAGTAATGTACTATGTACTGAAGAAGTTTTGATACAAAACTATTATACCAAAATAAATTTATAAGTACGGACTTGCTCACGTTCTCGAATTACAATAAGCATTGTTACAGTGCGCAAACGCAATCATCCCGAGATTTGCTAGAGTTTGTTTACATTTTGACGTCTTAAATTAGCCATTTCGGTCAAAGGTTATTGCTTATCCATCTGTATAGATCAGTGGGCTAACCAGAACACAATCCGGTAAATGCTGAAATATCCTCAGTGAAATCCCATCTCAGCCAGTGCTAGTTTTGTTTTTTATTTCCCCAAGTGCCTGTTTCAGTTCATACAGGTTTGTCGGAGCAAGATAAAATGAAACAGAACATTTGTCTTTTAAGTGGTCAAGAGGATCAGATGCAGACTTTATATCCCTTGACAACCTTTGTGAAACATTACAAAAAAGTCATTAGGAACTTCAGGCTCGAGAGAATGCTTAGAGCTCTTTTGTCTCGTTTTTCCGCGGAGTTGGTTGCCGATATTCCAACATTCTCTTTGTCTATTTGAAGAACGAGATAATCGAAATCGAATATGATTCTTTTTCGATAATTCTATTACTCGCCTGTATATATTTCCATAGTTGTTAAAGTAGGCAACAAAAAATCATTATTGATGTAGAATGTTCGGATTTACGAAATTCTTGGATGCAATTTTTATTCCTTTGGTAACCCAAGCTTAGGTTTGATTTTCAGGTTCCTTATGGGAATACATTTTTCAAAAATTGTGCTCAAAGAATTATGGAAGTCAGACAAGGTGAAGTGCTCAGTTAAAGCCGTCCAATTAGTGTTTTGGCATTGTTGTGTAAAATTTGTAAAATTAAGTTTCGAAAAAATTCTTCCCCGCCTCCTAGCACACCCAGTTTGCCTCGCACACTCACTCAAACAAATGCTAAAAAGTACAGCCTCATGATCTGAAAGACCTGGATTCCTGACTGCACACACACAGCTATCCTCATTTCTAGTGCAAACGTAGTCAATAATAGTTGACGAGAATTGTGACATTCTTGTTGGATGTTCAACATGCATTTTTAAGTCAAAGGACTTCAACAAGTTTGTCAATTCATTAGTGTAAATATGGTCACTGTTTGCAAAGTTAATATTCAGATCGCCGGCTAGTACGATCCTGAATCCCGGTTTAAGCAATTCTAACAAAATATAAAGCCTTTTCACAAAAATCTGTTCACTACATGAAGGGGGACGATATATACAAATAACATAAATACTAAGCTTTGTGTTTACAGACACAGAAAATTCAAACTCTTTTTCAACCAATAAACGATCATAAGAAGCTAGCGATTTAAACTTGTATTCTTCAATTACCTCTGTTTTAATAAATATTATTGCGCCTCCATGTTGGGCCTTTTTCTCTACAGAAAGATGTTAATAGGGTATACTTATCCAAAAATACAATTTCATTCACCTTTAACCAATGCTCTGTCATAAGGATTAAATCAGGAAAGTTGCATGAATGTAAGAAGATGACAAGTTCATCTGTTTTGTTTCTAAGTGATTGTATGTTTAAAAGCACAAAGCTTACTCGTGGCCCGTCCAGCCTAAAAAATCAATATTTCCCACTCTACTCAAATCTAAACTGTGTTTTGGAGAATTTCATTGTAGATCTTCTTTCTCTGGGCTCTGTAGGTGGACATCAAACAGGTTCATTCTACGGAGTGCATTAGATGGATGTGGGAAGCCCCCTGGAAAGGTTGAGATTCTCGGAAGCCATGTGTCTCCCCAAAATAACATAGCTTATAGCTTTGTTGAGATATTCAGCGCTAAGAAATTGAATCAGATTTCTTTTGAAATAGTATGATTCCATTGGATTCACTCGAGATACATTTGTATTAGACATGAATTTATTTGGAGAGATGTAGACAACGTTGCTATTTGTATGGTCAACCTTAAGGTTGAAGTCATATATTGCTTGTTGTTGCTTGAATGACTTAGTGGAATCCCAAGCTCCAACTATTACTAAGTTGGTTTTTGAATAGGGATAAATTAAGCTCTCCAGAGGCACCCCCCCTGGTAGCACTACGAGGGTCCATAAATAATAATAAGCAGTAGCCCTTCTTTGCTAGGTTCTCAAAGCTAATAGGTTTAAAAAAATATTGACAATTAACATCAAATTTAAGCCTTTCTTTGCATTTCAGAAGCCCTGGAACATTCTTCACACTTGATAGGTTACCCATTATTAAAATGCTCTCGGTGATCAGCTGTCACCGAGAGGTTGCACTTTTTCATTGCCACGAGTAGCAATCGTACTTTTGGGATTCAGCGTACATGTACTAACTAACCCAAACTAACCCTAGTTTGAACCCCAATTTGCTTATTGCATTTGGCCTTCAATTCGGAACTTGTTTGTGTACCTAACGATTCAGTACTTGCCATTTTTAGTTCTGATACTAGTGATGAAGAGAAATCGTTCAAAGTTTGGACGTTTGTTTCTGCATACTGAATCTTAGTAGTTTGCGTTGCCACACCATTTACATTGAGAGAGTTCTCCATTATACTGGAAGTAGCATTTTTCTGGGAGCATCCGGGCTTTGTAGAAATATACGTATGGGTCCATTTTTCACAGGTTGATGCACGCGTCTGAGTTTCATTATCAGCTCGCTGTATGTCCATGTATCTCATTAATTCAAGATTCTGTTCTTCAATCTTATCCTGGAGATTGGAAATTTGTTCTTCATAACCGTTCACTTGCGTTATCAGCTCACTTTCTCTAGTAGAATAATCTTCCTAATAAGCCTGGGAATTCCTCTTTAAACGGACAATGTATTGATTCTTTTGAGACAACTCTGTCTTTAATTCCTTCACAAGAATTTTCAATGTATCAATCGTCCCATTTTTCTCAGTTTCCAAGGCGAGAGCAACAAATAAAATTTTCTGAGATAATGTCATAATTTTTATGTCCGTATCTTGATACTCTCATAAATATCTGATCTCTTTACTAATGCTGAGCGAGGAACCAGTAGCATTAAGTCCGAAACATTTCGTGTGGTATAGAAAACATTACGAGACAAGAGTCTTTGTCAATTTTTATGCATGAACTGTATTAAGTTAAAATTTTGTCTTTAATAAACAATAACCTGCAATGAGCTATATTGTTTGCAGCACAAATAAACCTAATAGCTCCCTTTTGTAGGATAAAAAGAGATTCGACAAGGTTATGACTAGACATCCTCCAAAAACAGATTCCACACCTCAACCCTGACTTAATAAGCGCAAAATATGCCGATCTGGATAAGAATGCCTCAGTTCCACCGCTACCATCCTCAGTGCATAACAACCAGATGAAATGTTCATTGAAAAAACCGCAATATGATACTTAAAACTCAATTCAGAGTCAATAATGATTACATTAACTTTGCTCCGGGCTGACTGGGGACTGGTCCTCACAAGCTCTCAGGGCTAGATGAAGCCATGTTAGTACCTATATAGATACCATAGCCTCTCTAGTCAAGACCGTACTGCGTGACGAAGACTCACATCTTGCTAGAGGTGGCCCTGCTCATTCAGAATAGTACGGATCTAGACCGGAAGGTCAATAAACATTCCTGGTGAAGGGCAGCAGCGATCACCATTACCAAGAGGAGGCGCTAAGGAAATGATCCTGACATTGCTCTTTTGTTGGAACATCACCGGCATGACTGAAACAGTTTGAATAGCTGTGATGCTGCGGTGAGGAAGGCAAGTGGGAAACCACCTCACTAATTCTCCCTAGAACAATCATCATGATGGTACAAAACCAAGCAATGACCCCGAGTCCCCGGCGTCTCTTAAAACTCTTACAAGATAGCAACATGGAACGTAAGGACCCTATATGAGACCGGTAAGCTGAGTAACCTCTTGCTAGAAATGCGAAGATTAAACATCTCTGTCATTGGAGTCTGTGAAACTAGATGGCCAGATAGTGGAAGTTTTGAATCGGATGACGACACCGTCTATTTCTCTGGGAATCGTGACGAAAACCATCGCAATGGAGTAGCGGTGATCATGAAAAAATGTGTCAGCAGATCTGTCCCACAATTCGTGCCGGTGTCGGATCGAGTAATATTTGCTCAACTACGGGGTGCCCCAATAAACATTAATCTTATCCAGTGCTACGCACCCACCGCAGATAAAAGTGAACATGAAACGGAAACACTCTACCAACAAATCGAAGATGCACTAGAACTTACAAAACAACATGAAATAACAGTGATCATGGGTGATTTTAATGCGAAAGTTGGACAGAGGGCTACAGAGGATTTTACCGGAGAATATGGCTTGGGGAAGCGGAACGAAAGAGGTGGACGACTAATAGAATTCTGTCAAGAAAAGTAGTTCACTATTATGAACACTTGGTTCAAGCTCCCATCGAGGCGCCTCTACACGTGGAAGTCACCGCAAGACGGATTATACGGAACCAGATCGACTTTATAATGATTAATCATCGCTTCCGAAACAGTATTACCGCTGTGAAATCATACCCTGGAGCGGATATAAATTCAGACCATAATCTGCTCTGCTCCACGTTAAGAATAAAGTTGAAAAAGCTACAAATATCATCTAAGCCAAACAAACTATCGCTGGAACCAATACAAGACCACAATGAAGAGTATACTTGCCAATGAAATAAACAACAAGGTACACAACATAAAAACGATATCCAATGAAGAAAAACTATTGATGAAAATTGGACAGATATAAAGACTTCCATTATTCAAACTGCAATGGACCTATTACCACGCCCGAAAAGAACAGCTAAAAAGAAGTGGATGACACAAGAAATTCTAGAGCTGATGGAGCAAAGAAGAGGCCTAAGAACAAGAATAGAGAAAAATACCTCGAAACACATAAGAGAATTCGACGTAAAATCAAGGAGGCCAAAGAAGCTTGGTTCAGAATCTCTTGCCAAGAAATAGAAGAACTGCAAAGGAAACATGATGATGGAACTTAAAGCCATAGCTGGAATACAAACAACTATACTCAAAGACTCCAATGGGAAAATCATAACCGATCTAGATCACCGTTGCAAAGAGTGGGAGAACTATTAGAAGATTTAAATAGGAGGGGTCCGTATATTCTAGGGGCAGAAGTTGAGAAAGCCATAAGACAAGCAAAAAACAACAAGGCACCTGGGCCAGATCAGGTTCCCGCCGAATTACTTAAACTATTGGATGAAGACAGCATTACATACCTGACTACCTTTTTCAACCAAATTTATAACACTGGGCAGACACCTCAAGACTGGTTAGAATCCCTTTTCATCACAATCCCGAAAAAGAGCAAACCCTGCAAATGTAGCGATTTCAGATGAGTCACACTCTTAACATCCTACTACGTATTCTTCAAAATCGCATGTACGCATTATGTGATAGCAACTTAACAGAAGAACAGTTTGGATTTAGGAATGGATTGAGAACTAGGGCCCTGTTCTGCATGCGGGTCATCCTCCAAAAATACTGTGAGTTTATATATGCTTTATAGACTTCGAGAAGGCTTTTGATCGGGTTCGACAGGGTCTGCTGCTCGAATATATGGAATATATAGGACTTGACAATTACGATCTTAGGCTACTGAAATACCTATACTATCATCAAGTAGCTACCATTAGGGTAGATCTAAACACCTCTTCAAGTGAAATCCCAATCAAACGAGGAGTGCGTCAGGGATGTATTTGTCGCCTACACTGTTCAATGCATATTCTGAGCTAATATTTCGTGAGGCGATGGATGGCCGAACAGAGGGTATAAAATCGGAGGAGAAACCATAAACAACATTAGATATGCCGACGATACCGTCATCTTGGCTGAAAGTCTAACATACCTCCAGATTCTGGTTGACACAGTAAATGAATCAAGTCGTCGATTAGGATTAAAAATTAACATCAACAAGACAAAATGGATGGCGGTGGGGAAGGTGGATCTCAATCCGGGACAACTGCTTTTGGATGGGAGGGTGGTGGAGCATGTTGATCACTTCAAATATCTTGGTAGCTGGTTGAAAGCGGAGGGAGACTCAGATGAAGAAATCTTAACTCGAATTGGAATAGCTCGTAAAACATTTATATCATGGAAACCAGTTCTGTGCAATAGAAGTCTCTCCATGCACTTACGAGAAAAGATCTTAAAGTGCTACGTGTGGTCAACATTGCTCTACGCCTGCGAGACCTGGACGTTGAAAGCTGCCACCATTAATAAACTTGAGGCTTTTGAACTGTGGTGTTACCACAGAATCCTGAAGATACCCTGGAACACACACACTTCCAATGAGGATGTGCTCGGGATGATTGACGCGGAGAGAGCTTCTGAAGGCAATTGAAGTGAGAAAATCCGAGTACTTTTGTCATATTATCAGAGGTCCAAAATATCACTTGCTCCGACTCATAATACAGGGCAAGGTGGAGGGAAAGAGATGGATTGGTCAAAAGAAACTGTTCTAGCTGCGCAACATTAGACACTGGACAAATCTACAAGTGGTAAACCTCTTCAGATTAGCAGCAGACGGAGATAGATTCAGAGGTCGACATAGTGCCATAGAATTGTGGTATCGTCAGCAAATAAAGTAAATTTAACAGTAACATTGAATGAAGCAAGGTCATTTATGAAAATAAGAAATAAAGCAGGGCCCAAAATAAATCCCTGAGGAACGCCACAAGAGTTCTCCAAAATCTCAGATTGAGGTGATCCAATACATACCCCTGACCCGGACAAATAGGATTGAAGCCATCAAAGAGTTATACCTCGAAATCTTTAGTGATAAAGCTTCCGCAGCAAAATCTGGTGAACAAATGTTTTTGATAAGTCACAGAAAGCTGCCGCATTTACCCCATCACTATTTATGCCCTCTCTGAAACATCGCATCACTGGTATTGTGGCTCTCCCGAAAACCAAACCGTTGAAAACTCAGCACATGGTTGAAATTTAGAAATGACATCCTTCTTTTAACAAGCTTTCCCTCAATTTTAGATAGACTAGATAAAAGTGATGTTGGGCTATAATTTGAAGGCTCTTTCAAATATCCGCTTTTGTGTAGTAGAATTACTTTTGCCAGTTTAAGGCATGAAGAAAATACACCAGACTCCCATGATAAATTAATTGCCTGAGCCAAAACTTCCAAGATTTCGTCAGGGAAATTTGAAAATAATTTAATAGAAAATTCATCAATCCCAGAGTTATTTTTGTTCTTTATGCCCCAAATTGCCTCATTTAGCTCCTTTGCGCTTGTAGGGACAAAGTAAAAGGTGTTACTGATCATTATATTAGATGATAAAAAGCTGAGTGGATCAGCAGACTGGAGAGTATTCTTGGCCAAGTCATCTGCTACATATTGGTTGACTAAATTGGGGCACATGGTGCTTGAATGAGTAAGTTTGGTGTGAAATGATTTTTGTTACAAATATCATTAATGATTAACCAACTTTCCTATTTATGGAAAATAAATCAAATGCGTATCAAACGAAAACATGAAGGAACATTATATTAACATCCTGTATCGTATACTATATTTATGTAGTTGAACATACTTCAATTATGACGCGTTGGCAAACTATGTCGCTCGTCAAGAAATACAACTGTGTTGCAAAAGATTTTTACTTTATTCTTAGTATTAAAAATTACTATTTCCATTCTTTGGACTTAAGGATTAGTTCTACGGGCTTGACAACAGTGGTCAGTGGCGGATCTACAGGCGATAAGTTTACAGAAATATTTAAAAAAGTTAATTAATTATGTTTAACTTCAAACGATTAATACACAATTTTTTCCATCAGGTGAAAACTACCTTTAAACATTTGAATAGAGCTTTGATTAAGTTCCAGACTTCCAGAGAGTTTTATATCTGCTTTAACTGAATCTTTTTTCAAACATCGAACGAACAAAAAAAGTTTGTTTGAGCTTCCATTTAAGACTTATACTGTGTTCTATTATTCATAATAAATTTTCTTTCTTTAAAAATGCTACATAATTTTCCTCATACAGGCAGCTGAAAATACATTATTGATATTGGCACTACTTATTGAACTGGCCTGGTTTTCGATTCTGAAAAATACAATGAAATGAAAAGTGAATGGTGCGTATCTGAAGTGTGGATGGGCATTAAAAAACGATCTAATTTGAATATTAACGAGTCTTAGTATACGAAACGTTACAGTTGAGATATTCCTTACAGATCTCCGGTTTCGATACTGAATTAAGTCGTTTATGAGCCATTAAAATCCATTCATAATTTTTATACGCAATAAAATAACATATGGTTATAACACTTTCCAGCAAGAAAAAGAAAATTTTGGGTATCCCTTGAGAGAAGATGTCAAATGATGTGTGTTAAACACAGGGCCGGCACTATGTTCATTTCAGTAGTTCTCTTCTTCTGTGTATTCTGATGGACATTGTGATGTATATGGTTTTATGCGCCTAACCCTGTTTCTATAGGTTATTGTGACGTTGGTGTGATTGATGTATATAAATCAATTTTACCTTTGAAGTAAAATTTGCCTGTGAATCCTGATGATATTTCTGTGACATTTTCGAAACAATGTCCCTTTATTTTAGCTTATATTTTTAGTCTTATTTTTATCCGGTCGATCACAACTGGTGCACATCCAAATCACTGCAAGACATCATTTGTATCGCCTATATTTAAAAATGGCGATAAAACTGACGTCACTAACTGTAGACCAATAAGCAGCAAAAGTGCTTGAAATGAAAGATCAAACCACAACTTCAACAAGCTTTAAATTGAAACCAGCATGGCTTTGTTAGTGGTAGATCAACTGTAAGTAAATTTCTGATTTATGAACAGTTTCTAAGAAAATCTCTTGAGGACACTAATTAGGACGATTCTGTTTATGCCGACTTCTCTAAACCATTTGATAGGCTCTGTTATCGGAAAAACTGGAAAAATATGGTGGGTATGGAAATCTTTTGCAATGGTTTAAGAGTTATCTCTGAAATAGAAAATAGCAGGTAAAAATTGGAAACTATATTTCTAAGGTTACATCTGGGGTAACACAAGGTTCACATCTAGCGCCATTGCTTCTTAACATAACTGAATTTGTGAATTATTCAAGTTGCCTTCTACATATATGCTGATCACTTGGAGATTCTTGGTATAATTAGAGCGATTGCAGGAGACTCTAAGAAGATTTGAAAGGTCTAATCTAAATGGTATGCAACTAAATCTAAATAAATATTATGTATTAAAATTTTATCGTAATTAACAAGTCATTGATTATGGTTATTCCATAGACGATATCCCACTTAAAATTATAGATGAGCTTAAAGATCTAGAAGTGTACTTTGATAAACATTTCAATTTTAACTATAAAGTGAATTACATAACCAATAAACCACTGAAATTATTGGGGGTTGTTAAAAGAACTTTACATGATTTTAATAATATATTTTGCTTCAAAACCCTGTTTTGTTCCTATGTTAGATTGGTCTTAGAATATGCTTGCCTCGCATGGTCACCTTTTTATGGACAGAATATCCAACAATTTGAAGGGGTGCAAAAAAGATCCATAATATTTGTAGGATGTAAAATGGGAATAGCAGGAGAGGATATTGTATATGAAGAATTATTCTTCTTCTTCTTCTTTCAGCAACCCTTCTGCGTCCACTCCTGGACATAGGTCTCCCCTTGCTGCATCCATTCGGATCGGTTCAGTGCCATCTGGTGCCATTTTCTTCCCACTATCTCTCTTATATCATCGATCCATCGTTTCTGTGGACGACCAGCACTTCTTTTATGTTGCCTTGGACTCCACTGTACTAGGTGTCTTGTCAATCTGTCATCCAACGCCATTTCTGACGTGCGATGTGCTCTATAACATCGTCGACTTTTGTTCTTTTTCTAATTTCCTCGTTCTGTATATGATCCCTTAGGCTTACCCCTAACATAATTCTTTCGATCGCTCGTTGTGTTGTTCTAGTCTATTAGCGATTTTAACTGTGAGAGTCATTGTTTTCATGCCATAAGTCAAGACTGGCAAAAAACATGTGTTGAAAACCTTCTTTTTTAGGTTGATAGGAAGTGTTGGATTTCTTAATGTTGTTCCCAATTTTCCTACAGTAGCCCATGTTAGTCGAATACGCCTTGTTATTTCGGCCGTTTGATCTTCTTTACCCAGTGTTATGATGTGTCCTAAATATATGTATTCGTTGACTTTCTCTACTTGTTGTCCTTCTAAGTGTAGGTCGCCGGGATCTGGAGTCAACAGTTTGGTTTTATCGATGTTCATTTTTAAACCGATTTTTTCCGACTCTCCCTTTAAGTCTGCCAACATTTCGATAAGTTCTTGCTTCGTACTGCTGATTAAAACTATGTCGTCGGCGAAGCGTAAATTGCTCAGATATCTACCATCCACGTGCAGGCCCTTTTTGTCCCAATCTAGTCTTCTGAATACGTCCTACAATGCAAGGATAAATAACTTACAGGATATTGCGTCTCCTTGTCGGACGCCTCTGTTAATTGGTATTTGATTGGTTGTTATATCTTCTTGCACTTTAACTGTGATGGTCGCCTCTTTGTATATGTGTTTAAGTAGCTTAGTGTACCTTGAGTCTATTCGAGCATTATTCAACCCTCGGATTATTGCCCAAAGCTCAACAGAATCAAAAGCCTTGTTAAAATCTATAAAAGCGAAAGGGAGTGGCATATTGTACTCGTTACACTTTTCTATAAGAGTCCGTAGCGTTTGAAGATACTCTACAGTGCTATGTCCCTTGCGAAAACCAGCCTGATCACTCGACTGATATTCATCTAGTTTACGCGTAAGCCTGTTTGTAAGAATCTTGGTAAGGAGCTTATAAGGATGGGGCAATAAGTTTATTGGGCGAAAGTTGGAATATTACCGACGTGAAGACATTTGTTCATTAAGATTTTCATGCATTCTATTGTGGTTGTGCCTCCCATTTTTATCATTTCACTAGTGATTTTATCTTCACCAGGAAGGAGCTCGACCATTTTTTAGTTGGCTTAGAGCTTTTTCAATTTCGGTGGGGCTTATGTCAGGGATTTCTTCTGAGCCGACGTTCATGATCTTACATTGAGTATTCGCGTTCTCTAGTTCCGGTTCAATTGATGAATATAGGTCTTTATAATATTCTTCGATTATATTTACTATTTCGTCACTTTCGTATTTTACTTCGCCGTCTTTGTTTTTCATTTGATAAATGCGTGCTTGTCCATTTTTATCAAGTGATTTCAGCACTCTCATGTTTTTATTGTTTTCTATTACGGACTCTATCATGCTGTTGTTGTGATCCCTTATGTCTCTCCTTATACTCCTTTTAACTTTTATGTTAAGTTCTCTATAGCTAGGGTCACTTCTATGTGTGTTTCTTCCTACATTCATGCGGTCTCTTGTTTCATTTTTAATCTTACTGCATTTTGATTTTTCCCTTGACAGATCTGCTTTGTCGCTGTCTGCATGCTGTTTCTTATTTTTTGTTCCAATTCATCCAAGTTCATTTCGGTCATCTGGGCAATAGAAGGGAGTTTGCTTTTAATGGTCCTTTGATAGGCTTAGTTTCTTTCTTTCCCTTCCAAGGTTAATTTTGATTTGCTCTTACCAGTCTATGGTCACTGCCTGTATTGAATCTATTTAATGCTGAAACATCGGTTATTATGTACCTTTTATTCGTTATTATAAAGTCAATTTCGATTTTCGTTTTTGAGTCTGCGCTTCTCCATCTTCGGTTAGCTAGCTTTTTGCAAAATGAGTTCATGCAGAAAAGATTTTCTGTTTGGAGATAGTTAATTAACGTTTCACCTCTTTCGTTTGGGGCGCCTAGCCCAAATATTCCTCTGTTCGGAATGTTGTCTGTGTTCGTATCTCCTATTTTGGAATTAAAGTCGTCTATTTAACAGAGTGCGTCTTTTCAGATTTTCTTGCTGTGGTTATATCCTCATAAAGTTGGTCTATATGCTGATCTTCTGCTGCTGGGGGCATATACTTAGATTATCTGCAGCTTATATATTTCTGATAATTTGACGATTATAAAGATGACCCAGTCGGAAATTGATTTCATTTTGAGTACTTGATTTTTAAACCTTTTATTGATGAGTAGTGCTGGTTTGTCTCGCTATTATTTTGATAGATTATATGGCACACCTAAGAACCGTGCATTTTTCTTCTGGCAGTCGTGTCTCGCACAGGCCAATTATATCCCAATTGATAGCTCTTTTTCCAGCTCTTCCATGCGGTCTTCAGTTCCTAGTGTTTAAAGAGGGTTTACGTGCTAGCGAATTTTTGCCTTCCCTAGATTCCATGAGGCTGACCTTATGAAAGGTGTGGGATTTTTATTTAACCACCTGGAGACCCGTTTCGTTTATTTTGAAATTCGCCATAGGGGGATAATTTAGCCTTAAGTCTCCCGCGCTGGCCAGACGAGTTGGAAAACTAAAATTTTCAGCCGCTCCTAACCTAGAGGTCCGACGTGTCCTGTGCCAGTTTTGGTCCGCCCCGGGTATTTGATTTCCCCGGTACCACTCATATCTGAGAAGCATTCCCCTATCCGCCAGAAGATTAAGTGAATTAATCTCCAGACTAAGTGCCTTTTCACACATGCCGGATAAGATCATCCGGTTTACGGATATCCGATCGCGAGGTACGTAACATTAAATGAAAGCTTTCACACGTTTGTCGGACAGTCGGACGCCGGAAACGTGCTGAATAAACCGGATATCCGACGTCGAATATCCGATGTCGGACTCGTGTAAAACGGGGCTAACGTGAGCGTGACCTACCTGTGGACCAAAGCCATCGAGAGCTACGGCGAATCTCGTGCTGTGGCTCTAGACATATTCAACGTATTTGATAGGGTGTGATATGATGAATTGTTTAGCAAATTGATAGCATGCGTACTACCATCAGGGCTGTGACTCTCCAATTTCTTTAGGGATCGAAGCATCCGAGTTGGTATTGATGGACATCTCTCGAAGGAAGTTAAAATCAAAGCCGGAGTTCCTCAAGGGTGTACATTATCTCTTACACTGTTGCTGCTCTATATCAATGATCTCTTAGATAGTACAAACAATTCTATTTACATCTTTGCAGATGACAGCCCTCCTATATCTTCTTTCACATCGCGGACTCCAATGACCACTGCTCGTTCCCAACGGGAGAGAGCAAATCAGATTGCTGCCAACAATGAGGATATGGGATATGAACGCCATCGTGGAATGGGGTTAAGAAAACAATGTCCAGTTTAACGCAGGAAAGACTCAAGCAACTATTATACATATATATATATATATATATATATATCGGCTTATAGCGTTCTACGACGCTTTCCGACTCCTAACCGCCATCCATCTCTATCTTGCCATAAGTTCTCGGGCAAGTCTCTTTCTTTCATCTCTTTGTCAATGCCCTCTCTCCAGCTTCTCTTTAGTATTCCTCTTCCTCTCTTCCCTTGGGGTGTCCATGTCAAAATTTGTTTTGGTAACCTATCGTCTGACATTCTTTGGACGTGACCATACCATATTAACTGTTTTGTTCTTATATCATCAACAATCGTGCGTCTGGCACCCATTATATCTCTTATTCTGTCGTTGTGTATCCTGTCTTCTTGATTTATCTGCAGATCTCTACCAGAAGTCCATCTCAGTTGTTATTAGCATTTTTTCTGTAGACTGTTTTATTTGCCATGTTTCACTACCGTAGGTTATAATGCTTTTAAGGATGGTATTATATATTATGTGCTTATTAGCTTTCGTTATCGTTTGATCCCATAGGATTCCGTTCATCACAGAGATATCTTTTCTGCCTTGTGTGTTTCGTTCTTTGATTGCTGTGTCGAGTAGCCCATCGTGTGTTATCTTCATTCCTAAGTATTTATATTCCTAGCAGTGTTTAATCTTTGTTCCATCATCCAAGTCAATATCTTGTGCTAGACCACCAATGCACTTGCACTCTGTTTTTTTTTTATGTTGACTTCGAGGCCCCATTTCTTGTACCCTTCTATAAGTTTTCGAGTCATATAGCTTAAATCATCATGATCCTGTGCTATTACGATTTGGTCGTCTGCGAAACATAGGGTGTATAGGGTATTATTATTAAGAGGTATTCCCATACCATTGCATTTCCGTTTCCATACTTTGAGGGCCTGTTCTAAATTAAGTGTCGGCTAAAGACAGCATCCCTGTTTCAAACCTTTTGTAACAGTGAACCCATTGGAGATATTTCGTCCAATTTTAATTTTTGTTTCGTTCTTGTCATAGATTTTTTGGACGGCTTTTATCAATCCATTTGCGATGTTCGTTTGTTCTAGAGTTTTCCACAATTTTGTGAGAGGTACACTGTTATATGCTTTCTGCAGGTCCACGTACAACAGATGGATTTCTTGCTTGATTGCGGTTTTTTTCTCAATCAGTTGTGTAACACAGTATAGGTGGTCTACTGTAGACCGACCGGCTCTAAATCCAGCTAGTTCTTCCGCCTCTGGATCTTTATAATTGCTTTCGATTTTGTTCTTTAACATTTTCTCGTACATTCTGCTTAGCGTACTAGTTACTGCAATCCCCCTATAGTTTTCACACTGGTCTCTACTACCGTTTTTATGGATTGTTGACATTATGGATATGTACCATTCGGTTGGTATGTCCCTGCCATTTAGACAGTCTTGGAAGAGTTTTCTAAGGTGTTCGTATAGCGTTTCGGTTCCAGCTTTAATTAATTCGGCGGGAATATCATCTGGTCCTGGGGATTTTCCGTTTTTAAGTGACAAAATTACTTCTTTAACCTTCCCTTGACTCACTCTTGGTGGAGACAAAATTATGTTAATTCCAGCTATGTTTGTTTCGTTATTAAATTCTGGTATATTCTCGGTTAATAGATTTTTGAAGTATTCTTGCCATTTCTGTGTTGATATTGGCGATATTATTTCTTTTGATTTGCTGGTTCTCATTTTCTTTAAAAGCTTCCAACTTTCTGAGCTTTTTCTTCCTCCCAAGTAGGTATTTAATTTTTGACAATTTTTTTACCAGGCTTCGTTTTTCTTTTGCGTTATTCGTCTTCTTACTTGGACATTTTTATAGGTTATTTCATCGCTATCGTTATTTGTTGTTAAATATCTGAGGTATTTCTCTCTTTTTTCTATAATTTCCTCTTCTATTTCGGCATCCCACCAGTATGGTTTCATTCTTCGCCGGGTTCCGTTTTCCGTTATACTTTCCCAATGCTTTTTCTGCTGCAGCATGTATGCATTTTTTTATATGTTCATGATGTTCTTCTGTGTTGTTGAAATGATATGTGCCTAATTTCTCATCTAAGCGTTTTCTATATAGTTCACGAACACTATCATGTTCCAGACTGTCCAAGTTATAGCGTATTGGTTGCCTGTTTTCTATTGTTTTTGCGTGGTCTGCTTGTTGTGGATGTTGCTCTTTGTTGAGGAATACGATTTTTGATTTCAACATATAATGGTCGCTGCCGCAGGAAGGTCCTCTACATGCTTTCACGTCTTGGACCCTTATTCTTGTGTTTTGTCTTACAATGGCATAGTCGAGTATGGATTTGAGATTTCGGATTTTTTGTGTCCAGGTGTATCGGTGGATGTCACGGTGTTTCAATCGTTCAACATTTTCAGTTTATTTTGTTCGCATATTGTTGTACTTCTTTCTCCGTTGTTATTACGTGTTTCTTCGCCATATGCTCCCACAACATTGTCACTAGCTTTTCGTCCTACTCTTCTATTTAAGTCGCCTAAAATTATGATTTCCCTGGAGGTTCCTGTTCTATTAATTTTATCGTTAAGTTGTTCAAAGAATTCGTCTTTAGCGTTGATTAAATAATCCTCATTAACCCCATACACTCCTAGTATAGTAACTCGGTGTCCCTTTAGCGTGAGGTTCATTTTTATAACTCGCTGATTAATCGCTTCCCATGAAGTAATGTGTTTTCTCAGCGATCTTCGGATCAGAATGGATACTCCTTGTTGTGCGCGTTGGTCTTTGGCAACTCCACTATAGAAGTGATCATAATATTCCCAGTTCTCAGAGCCACTGCCTTTCATTTTTGTTTCCGTAAGCACAATCACATCCACTTTGGTTTTCTTGAGTTCAGATATTATTTCGCTTGTTTTTCGAGAGAGGCCTTGTACGTTCCATGTGTTATAAATAATTGTCCTTTTCCGTAGCATTTTTCGTCGTCTTTGGTTCCAATCTTTAGTTCCGAGGCTTTGGTTAGGTTTTTTAGCATTTCACATTTTTCTGAGTATCGAGAAGTTGGCTCGATGCCTCAACCCCCAATCTTGGAGGACCAGGGTTTATTTTCAGAGTATCCTTCTCTTAGATGAGCTGCTTTCTCCACAGCTAAAGAGTCCCATCCGCCCTGTCTGTTGGTCCGCCGGTGGTATTTTATTTCCCACCTATCCGCCGGTCTAACTGGATACAAACCGGTTAGGACATTCTCCTATCCACCACCTGGGGACGCGCCCTCTGGAGGTTACAGGCTCCCCCGAAGTAACTACCTTCTCAAAAAAGCAAACACCACCGGACTTGACTAATCAATGACAGGACAAACACTGACTCTGGCCTCATCCATAAGCTTGTGAACATCAACGTAGAAGACAACATGTCTTGGTGTAATCACGTTATCCAAATCGCCAAGGCAGCCGCTGAAAAGCTAGAAGAACTCTATAGAGCAAAAAAGTTGTATTAGAGTGCTTCTAGCTTTTGTGCTGCTGTCTTGGCGATTTTGGTGACATGATTACGCCAAGACATGTTGTTTTCTACGTTGATGCCCAGCAAGCTTATGGATGAGGCCAGATTCACTGTTTGTCCTGTTATTTATAAATCAGGCTCTGTGATGTTTGCCTTTTTTGAGAAGGCAGCTGCTTGAGTCTTTCCTGCGTTAAACTGTACATTGCTTTCCTCACCCCTTTCCACGATGGCGTTCATATCCTCATTGATGGCAGCAATCTGATTTTTTCGGTTGCGTTGGGAACGAGCAGCGGCCATTGGAGTCCGCAATTTGAATGAGGATATAAGAATGCTGTCGTCTGCAAAGTTATAAATAGAACTGTTTGCCCTGTCTAGAAGATCGTTGATATAAAGCAGGCACAATGTAGGAGATAATATACACCCTTGAGGAACTTTGGCATTGATTTTAAATTCCTCCGAGAGATGTCCATCAACACCAACTCGGATGCTTCGATCCCTTAAGAAATTGGAAAGCCACAGAAGCAGTGCTGTGCAGTCCATATGCTGTCAATTTGCTTAACAATCCCCCATGCCACACATTATCAAATACTTTAGATATGTCGAGAGATACTGCACGAGATTCGCCATAGCTCTCGATGGCTTTGGTGCACAGGTAGGTCACGTAAATCAGGAGATCTTGCGTTGAGCTGTGCTGCGATAGCTTATGATGCCTGCCGATCGAGATAATTTAAAAGCTGTTCGTTGATCAGTTTCTCCATGATTTTGGACATGAAGGACAATTGGACGGTAATTATTTGGAATCGTTTTTTACCTTTCTTCGGGATTGGTTGCACCTGAGCTCATTTTCAGCTAGAAGGAAAGCATGCAGTTCGATATGATAGGGTGAGAAACCTGCATAGTGGAGCACTCGGTCCTGTGGCCTTGTTAGTGTCTAGGCTTTTCACTTCGCGTTGGCGAAATACCAGACCTGGCATTGAGGAACTCACTATCGGAAAAGTTGGGGTAGTCGTTTCTTGAGGATCTACGGTAGAATTTGATGAAAACATTTCGGCAAGAATGTTTGCTTTTTCTCCTTGGCCGCTTCCGCTATTGAGCCATCTTCTTTGGTCAGTGGTGGGATTGACGTCTTTGAGAAAGCTTGATTGACAGCTTTGACAACTAATCAAAAGGATCTTCATGCGTTAGGACAGCCTGTTCTTGATCTGCTCGTTATATCCCTCCTTGCTCCGCTTACACTGGTTTCTAGTCGTGATGAATATATTTCGATTCTCGTCTGTCTGATCTCGGTGCCATTTGCGGTAGGCGGCATTTTTAGCATTGACCGCTTTTGAGCAATCTTTCCCAAACCATGGTTTACTGTTTGAGACACGTTTCATAGAAGAGGAGATGAAAGCTTCCATACCAGCTAGGATAACTTGAGTTATCTCATCAGCAGATTCAGAGTTATCTCTAAAGCAGATATCTTTTCGTCCTTCATCGTCGTTTTTATTGGAGTGCTTCAACCAGTCGATGTTATGTACGCTGAAGTCTCCCATTATGACAATTTCTACCGTTGGATGGCTGATCGGCAGAAAATGAATTTGATTGCCAAGATTTGAGAAAAGCCGTTTATATTGATGTTTCTTAAGTGGTCTATACAAGAAATAAATGAATTTGGTTGCTCGATCTGTGCTTAATGTGAACCACATGACATCGATGTCGTCTCGTATAAAAGCAGCTAATCGAGAGTTATGTCGAAATCGGGAGTAAAGGGCATATCCAGGTATATTCACGTAAACATGTGATTTCACTTTTGTTTCTGACAGAGCTAAAATATGAGGCTTATTTGATGTTAAGTGTTGGTGGGCCGAGTTAATATTTGTGTTGATGCCTCTTATGTTGCAGAAGTCCAATCGCAGTCAATTTTCTGTCTTGGAGACGTTCAAGCCTTATGAAGCATCAAAATTATTAATTATTTTAATAAATTTTAGTGTGAATTCTTTGATTGATTTTTTTACTGACGCGTATGAACCGATTATTGTAATAAGAAAGGTCTAACTAAACTAATAAATCAAATATTTTTATTTTAAAAAAGAATACAAAACACTTTTTAAAAAACTTTCTCTTGATGTATTTTGCTTATTGAAATGTAGAACATATTCATGCGCTACTATTGAGTAGTAAATTAGATTGCTTACACGACAGAAGTGGAAATTTCAAGAATGTGGGATTAATATTATGAAATAAAAGTATTTTTTGTGTTCTATATTATCAAATAATTAATAGTTCTTAATAAGTTCTCTACAGGAAGTGGTCACAGAATGGTAAGTGCTACTATTAAGATAAACCTAGAAGTGGAAAGATACAAGATGGTAAGAAGCAAGTTTTCAGAAGCATATAACTAAAAATCTAGAAGCGAACTGGCTACCTGACTCCGACATAGACACCTTAAACAACCTTATAGTGAACACAACGAGTGAAGCCCAAAAGAAATTTTGTCCAAAGAGAGAAAAAGACGAAACAATTAGCCCAGAGACAAGAACTATGATCGAAGAAAGAAGGGCCTTAAGACAAAATACAAACGTTGATCCCCAAGAGATTCGAAATATTAACAAGAACATTTCGAATTCAATAAGGAAAGACATACGAAAATACAAAGAGGAAAAAATCATGCAAACAATTGAAGACAACAAGAGCATGAAAGTCCTAAGAAGAAAATTCGAAAATGGAAAGAAAGAAATATTCACACTTAAGGATATGAAAGGAAACCTTACTTCAAACAGAGAGCAAATAACAAAGGTGGTAGAGGAGTTTTATGAAGAACTATATAGGAACAGAAATAAACTGGCTGTCAAGCCGGTCCAGCTTACCATCGATAGAGTCATAAATCAAGAGTCAGAGAATATTCCAGACATTAATAAAGAAGAAATTCTCTATGCCTTGACCAAAATGAAACACAATAAAGCCGCAGGAGAGGACGGAGTCGCCATAGAGGCTATAAAACTTGGAGGAGAAACATTGCTGTCAAAAATACAGATCCTTCTTAACCTGTGCCTACACCAGCAAGCCATTTCTTCTCGATGGAACGATGCAATTATGATCCTAATGCACAAAAAAGGGGACACCACAAATCTTGAAAACTATAGGCCTATCAGCCTGTAACACCACTTATACAAGTTATATACCCGAATTATTACCTCGAGAATGGAGAATAAGATGGAGCTTTATCAGCCAAGAGAGCAAGCTGGTTTTCGATCTGGATACGGAACTAACGACCACCTCCAAGTTCTTAAAGTACTTATAGAAAAACTATTGAGTATAACCTACCACTGCACTGGTTCTACTGTTCGTGGACTTTCATAAGGCATTTGACAGTGTGGAGTTTGATGCAATTATGAAATGTCTAAAGGAATCACGTGTGGACAATTATCCTAAACATCTATAGCAACTACAGTCAAACTCCACGCCAACAGCAGACAAATTAACGTCAAACGCGGAGTTAGACAGGGAGATACAATGTCGCCTAAACTATTTATCGCTATTTTAGAACATGCGTTTAAGGACTTCAAGTGGGACACCAAGGGAGTCAGAATCGATGGCGAACAACTATATCACCTTCGGTTTGCTGACCGTACATAGTTCTAATAACCGATACTCTAGAAGATGCTAAGAACATGCTTATAGATCTTAAAAATGTCACAGAAAGTCGGATTGCAAATCAATTACAGCAAAACAAAGATGATGACAAACTTAGTACCAAGTGAACAAATAGAAGTGGACGGATCGACGATTGAACTAGTGGAAAAATACATATATCTGGAACATGAGGTAAAAATCAGCAGAGACAATCCAACGTGCGAACTGGCAAGTAGAGTGACTCTGGGATGGGCAGCATATGGCAAACTAAGCAACATATTCAAGTCCAACATACCAATTAGACTAAAAAGAAAAGCTTTTGTGTGTTGCCAGTTTTAACATACGGGGCAGAAACCCTAACTCTTACCAGATCATCAATAAAGAAGCTACAAATAGCACAACGAAAAATGGAAAGATCAATGCTTGGACTGACATTAAGGGACAGGTGAGAAATGAGGATCTGCGAGGAAGGACTAAACTAGATGATATTATTGAGCACATTACTAGGGCAAAATGGCGATGGGCAGAACACATTGCAAGGCTTAAGGACGGAAGATGGACAAAGAGGATTCTGGAATGGAGACCTAGAGCCGACAAAAGAAGCAGAGGAAAACGACCGACACGCTGGACAGATGATATAAAAAGAATATCATCCAACTGTATTGCTACAGCTCAGGATCTGAAGACATGGAAACGCTTAGAGAAGGCCTATGTTCAACAATGGACAAACAGGGCTGGATGATGCTGATGATGATGATGATATTATCAAATTACTTACCATAACTTCAGTGCTTAAGGAAAAATTTTACCTCGAAAGCTACCAAAAAATCTACTAGAAACCACCAATTTTTTTTTACATTTTCCGATTCTGACCCATTTTTCCTGCTTCAAACTGTTCCTCCAAATCTTAATTTACATATTTTAACCTAATCGTGACGTCAAAATATTGAAAATTATGTTCTTTCACATTTCCCAAAATGCAAGAAAAGTAAAGCTATTTATTTAGACTTAAAATTGTGAAAATATTGAAAACTTCGGAAGTTTTTCGCGATTTTCTGCATATCTCATTTTAACTTCGAACAGCAGAAATCGCAAGGTTCGCATATCCGATGCCGAATTTATCCGAACGAGTGATAGACGGGCGTTACGCGTAGCGCGTGATGTCTCAGTTTCATTTACTACCCCGCTGAACGAACGTGCTCAAACAAGTTTCTACTTCAAAAATCCGAGTCCGTTCATCGATATCATTTTGTATTTAACTGCCTGGAGAAAAAATGTTGTCCCTTCAAATAGAAAACACCAAAGAAACTAAAAAGTATTTTTTCAATATATAACTACGATAATATGATTTACTAAAAAGTACTACTTTTTGTCTGTCATGATGCACTTAACCATTTTTTATCTAAATTTCGTTCAATGCATGTTCAATTTGAAGTAAAATTCGCTTTTCAATTATTGTTGCTCACGTTATATAACTATACACTAAAGAGCAATTACCGCTAGTCAAACCTAGGAGCCTAAATTACAGTTTCCAACCAAATCTTAATTTAATTTATACTGAAAACAAATACTCGTAAATAACATTTAGAACTCGAAATAGCCAATACCATAATCCATCAATAATTCTCGAAACCTGTATACTCTACCGCAGGTCTAGGGGCATCCTAAAAGATCCAAAACCAAGATTAATAATGGGTATGCCCTAAACCTTGCCAAAACCTATGCAAATTTCTTGAAAAAGGATTAGCAAAATTAAAATTCATAGAATAAAGAGGACGAAACTTGTCGGCGGTGTTTACTTTATTTTAAGTCCCAGGTGCATCCTTATTGTGTTCTGGGCCATATTGGACCTATTGTAACCGGAAAACTACCTGTAAGGGTCGCAAAGAGCTTTGTATACTTGCAAAAGTACTGTTTTCAATTACGTTGGCAGTTGGCCAAAAAAACAAACCACTAGTGGTTTTCCACTTGTCTTCGTTTCTTTTAGCATAAGGATGTCTCTTTTCTTGAAGCTATGATCAAAGTTCAGCTGGTCCACAGGTGGCAAGCAAATGGTACAATTCCTAGAAATAGTCAAGTTTTTTGGTCTCTTAAAGGACTGTACAAAACACTAGCGTAAAAATATGTATAAGGATCTAGCCCAATTTAGTTTAGTCCAAAAGTTGATAGTATCCAAAATACAGGATGTCACGAGGGATGTCAAATTTATTTTAATAATAGCATGATTTGGACGAAATTTGATACTTGGGGATTTTCTTGGATCAGAAATCGAGATCTGATCACAGTTTTGATGTACATTACAGAGGGCGTCACGAGCAGCACTTTGCATACATCTAAAGTTTCATTCTTTTGTTTTGCCTTGGTACATTAAATTTTTAGTTAAAAATTATTTTTCCTCAGCATCTGTTTCTGAAAAAATCGAATTTAATTAGTTCATTGCGTACTGAATCTCATCGTAACGCAGAGGAAAAAAGTTGGATTCACCTTATCAGCACTTACTGCTCTATAAGGCCCAGATAAGACCATCTCTGGAAAAAAAACCTTTAGCACCGATTTTGATAAAAAAGATATTGAGAGGCCCCCCAGGGGCCTACGATGCTTGGACCCCTATGCTTCAACGTACTGGTAAATTCGCCACTTAATTTATGTGTTTCCGTACTTTGTCAAAATGCTCTGTGGAAAATTATTAAAGGTTCTACATTTCTTCAGTTGATGAATGTAATATTTCACGCGATTTTGCAAAATACCATTATAACCGTATCATTGAAAAAGCTGTTATGATACAGACTTTGAGTCATTATTTACTGCCGCTAAAGATTCAGGGTTTGGAACCAATATCGAAGCATCATCCGCAAATTGATAAATATGGATATTTGACGCAGTAGGTATAAAGATGAAACAATTTTTGTATACATAAATAAGATACTAAAAAAATCATCTTTTTTTGTGTGGAAACTGGGCAGATAGAAATTTTGTTTTAAAAAATACACTTCTCTTTACACCCTGTAGACATCAACCAAACAGGCATGTTCATAATTATATTATCTGTTAAATTCGGCAAAAGGGCATCGATATATTTATTTCGTAAACAACGTTTTATTCTTGTGCAAAATATTTGGCCCCAAAGTTAACCTTAAAATTTCCTTAGACTTCTCGAATTGTCCGGCAGCTTGTTACTATGTAAGCTTCAATAAAACTTAATTTGAAAGGCTCTGCGGGTACCTCCAAATAAATGCCAGCTTTATGATACTTTACCAATTACCAACACCTGCATCTTTCGAAAATAAAAGAACTGTACTACGGTCGGCATGAAAGAAGTCATAAAATTTTGAAATATGCTTTTAGGTAGGTGACGGAAAGAGTTTTAGCAACATAGGATAATTTAAGAAAAATTGATCCAAGCAACAGCAGCGTTTCATTAAATAATCTTTTGGTTACTAATAAATGCATACATAATAAAACTGATGTCGGTTTAAATAAGTTACCGCTTGTAGGTACCACACCCGGCCCAACGCGATATTACAAAACCATCAAGTAAGTACATGCAGCCCATTCATCAGGTAATAGCACTGCAGTAGTACGATACCTAATGTAATAACGATGCTAATTTGCGATTCCTTTTAATAAAAATAAGTATAAATTATATTAAAACTCATATAAATTTCATGTATTATAGTTATCGTTAGTGAAAATTCAAATTGGATACAAAAAATGGGCATTTTTCCATACCTACATACGGTGATTTGGCGATTGTGTTGGAACGTCGTTTTTTTCGAAAATGTGGGTATTACCAAACTCGAGGATCAGAAAACCCGACAGAAAAATGTTCCACTGCAATTTAATTTCTTCATAAGAAAAAGCCTTGATCCAAATTGCTTCTAGATTTCAATTTCCCCTAAAGTCCCTTAAACGAATCTATCGAATCTAAAACACGGAACAAGGCCACTTTTGTAATTATTTTCCTAATCTACATCCGTTGAATTTTAGCAATATCCGATGGAAACCCTGATTTCCCCAAACCATGTGATGGATCCAGGAAGTAGATAGAAAATGTGTGATATATCCAGAACGGCTCATTATCATGGTGGAAATTTGCAAAATCTACAGAAAAATATCAATTTCGGAAAAAAATCATAGAAAACTTCATCTGCCTTTCGTTAGCGTTCATTTTCAGTAAAGAGGAATCCATGATGATGCAGTATCAGTCTGAATGAAGGGGAACCTGCCGCAGAAGTTATTTACGATTTATTAAAAGCCTTTGATTGCATGAATCTCGGGATACTATTCCACAAACTTGAATTGTTTCGATTCAGAGGACTAGAAAATTACGTGAGCGACCAGAAAGAGCAATATAAAATGTGGAAAATCTTTTCAGAAATCTTGGGCTGCCCGAAAGCCGTCGCCATGGTGGGTCACAAAGGTCGTGAAAGGGATTGTAAAGCAAGAGAATGTTGAAAAAATTGAGAGGGGCTGAATATCTGGAAGAGGAGTTCGCACGATTCTGTCATTAAAGATCACGTTTTAAGCACGAAAATCATACTTTGTTTTTCTAGGCTAATTTGGTGTTTCGCAAAATTTGTATTATATGTTGAGTTGGTTAGGGAGGGGAAGTTGCGATCCTCGTAGATTTGACTAACAGATTCAGTTATAAATTGGGGGTCGGTTTACCAGTTTTTTAAATTAATAATCCTGGAATGAATTTGGGGGGAGGGGGGATAGTTTGAGTTTTTTATATTGTTCTAACTATCTCTCAAAGACAAATTGATGTCATGAGGCAATTTTTTCAACGAAAACTTCTGGCGCATTCAGCACCGTTTTTCCTGGGTAGTGAATGAAACTGAGCCGTCACGCGCTCGCCTTTTGACGTTCTTCCTAACTCTATCGAAATTGGCGAGAATCGGAAAATGACGAAAATTTTCTTTGAGGATGTATATTTTTTCAAAAAGGGGCCATTTTGGATCCAAAAACTGAGGGAACAATAGGGAATTTCTAGGAAAAGAATCTCGAGAAAATGAGTGAGAATCAGAAAATGTGGATATTTTTCGGTGATTAGTGGCAATTTATGGTGAATTTTATGGTAGATTTCGAGGTAAAATTTAGCTTTCAGCATATCGATGCTCACAGTTTCTGTGGTAAGTAAACTTATTTATATGCCTGAAGTTTAAAACGATTTGAAGATGGGAAAATGGGCCAGGATCGGAGAATGATATTTCTGTGAAGAATTAAATTAATAATTGCTTTGCACAATTATTGACAAATTATTAATTTTCCTTCAAAACGAATGAAATTTTACGTTGATACTGAAAATCCATGTTAAAACAATTACAATTTTTTCAGAATCTTTAAAACGTAATATCCAGTGTACTTTCAGTTCTTGACAACAATTAAGACTTGATTGATGCCGAATCAAAAAATACCAATTTCTTTGAAACACTTTGATTCCTTGGAGTTATGTAGATTTTCAAACATTATAGGGAAAACATTGGATAAATTTCGAGTTTTATCATAATTTTTAAAAATGCAGCTTTTGATAAAAAACGATAATTATTTCTACTCTAAATGAAGAAATACGAATTTTTAATGAAAAACTTAAACAATTTTACAAATACTTATATAGGAAATTGTATAAAAAGTTGCAAATCCAAAAAAAGAATTTTAAAAATTTTCGAATTTTTCCCTAAAATTTGATTCCTCTTCAAGTCTCCTTGACAAAGATCGAAAACCATCTTCACCCTAATTAAAAAAATACTATATTTCTTATTAGAATTTTGAAAAAATTAAAATCTGTTTAGAATCCTTAAAATATGTTGTTCAGTGCACTTTACAGCTTTTGACAAAAACAAAACTTAAATTCACCTTTATAAAAAAATACAAATTTTTCTTGGAAAGTTTGAAATTTGGCAGATATATTCGAAATTTCATGTAGATTTCGAAAATCCATAGGCGGCTTTTGATAAATTTTCATTCTTATCATAATCTCTAAAAATGTAGTCCTGTGCAATTTCTAACTATTGACAAAAATAATAATAAACTCTAATTGAAAATATATTAATTTTCGTTGAAAAATTTTGAAAATTTACAAATATATAGAAAATTTTATGAAAATGTTGAAAAATCGAAAATATTCAAAATTCTCATTTGATTTTTCCAAATATAAGGATTTGATTTCTTCCAAGAGCTGCGAAGCGCATTGGACGACTTGTTTTTAAGGTTCTAAATAAATTAAAATTTTTTCAAAATTCTAATATGGATTTTCGAAATCAATGTAAATTTTCGAATCTATTATTATAATTTTACACGTTTTCAAAGAAAATTAGTATTTTCCGAATGAAGGTATACTTTTCAATTTTTGTCAGGGAGCTGGAAACACAGGACTACATTTATATAAACGTTAAGAAAAAATTTGAAAATTTTCAAAGTTTTCGTGTGATTTTTCTAAATCTTCATAAAATTTCTTATGTTTGAAATATTTCAAAGTTTTTGAATGAAAATTCCTAATTTTAAATTATTAAGGGCCGGAAATTGCGCAGGAAAGATTATAAAAATATTGAAATTTATCAAAAATTAAAATGTATTTAAAACCTTAAAAACATGTCGTCCAATGCGCTTCGCAGCTCTTGGTAAAAATCAAAACCTTTACTCACCCTTTATAAAGAATAGTAATTTTCCTTGTAAATCTTTGAAATTCCGCCAATATATTCGGAACTTTATGTAGATTTCGAAAATCTATTGGAGACTTTTACAAATTTCAATATTTTTATAACCTTAAAATATGCAGTCCTGTGCAATTTCCGGCCCTTAATATTGCTAAATTACAAGTTTTCGTTGAAAAACCTTGAAATTTTACAAACATTTTATAAAGATTTAAAAAAATCATCCTAGAATTTTGAAAATTTTCGATTATTTTCTCAATGTCCAAAAATGTGGTCATGTGCACTTTCCAGCTCCTTCACAAAAATTAAAAAGTATCTCCACCTTAGCTCGAAAAATACTAATTTTCCTTGGAAACGTATAAAATTTGCAAAAATCAACACCTTTTAAAAGAATACTAATTTTCCTTGGAAATCTTTGAAATTCCGCAAATACATTCGGAATTTTATGTAGATTTTTAAAATCTATAAGAGACTTTTAATAAATTTCAATATTTTTATAACCTTTAAACATGCAGTCCTGTGAAAGTTCCGGTCATTCTTCTTCTTCTCTAAGTGCTTTGTCCTCTTCGAACGTTGGCAATCATCAGCGCTATCTGTACTTTGTCGACCGCTTTTCTAAAGAGACTTGTTGTAGTCTCACCATACCATTGTCGAAAATTCTTCAGCCACGATATTCTTCGACGACCGGGTCCTCTTTTGCCTTCGATTTTCCTTCTAGTATTAATTTGAGAAGTCCGTATTTTTCGTTTCTGAAAATGTGTCCAAGGTACTCCAACTTTCGTTCCATGACTTCGAGATCCTTCGACATTCTTGCAAGTACATCTACATTGAGCACTCTGTCCATTCATTTCAACATCCGTCGATACGTCCACATTTCGAAAGCTTCCAGCTTTTTACATATGGCTTCTGTCTGAGTCCACGCCTCAATTCCATAATAGAGAATACTGAAGACGTAGCAACGTAATACTCGTGAGCGACAGACTTCGGCAACACAACACGGATTTCATTTTTGCAAATGATGGCTTGTTTAATTCGGGCGCGAACCTCCTGCATATCATCCCAGTTCTCGTTGACCGGGCATCCAAGATATTTGTATGACTGAACGGGCTCGATGTGCTAGCTCTGGACCTGCAGAATACTTCCTCCAACTTGGTTCTTACTAATAATCATCCATTTGGTTTTTTTTCATGTTTAAATTTAATCCAAATTCTGCACTACTAGTTGCCACCTCGTCAAGTAGAGTCTGAAGACCCCCCAGCGAGTCCGCGATTATAACGGTGTCGTCAGCGTACCTAAGGCTGTTTATGTTTAAGCCATTAATGGAAATTCCTTCAGAGCAGCCTTCCAAGGCATTTTCGAATATTTTGTTTGAGTAAATGTTAAAAAGTGATGATGAAAGGATGCAACCCTGTCGGACACCCCTTTTGATTCGAATTCCGTCTGATATTTGTGAATCTACCTTAATTTATGCAGTTTGGTACCAGTAGAGATTTGCCATTATTTTGTGGTCTCTATCATCCAGGCCCACGTCTTTAAGGATTTTCATAAACTTTTCATGTTCCACCCTGTCAAAAGCCTTCTCGTAGTCTATAAAACAGGTGGTCGGGATAAACAAGTGATTTTATTATTGTTTAATACCATAAAGAAGGGTGTGGTATCTTAATTAACCACTTTTAATGAACTGTATTGCTATAGGGTAGTGTATTCGGTTTAATTTACTTTAATAATGCAGGTGTAAATTGCATTTGAATTTTATAGATATAAATAAACAGCGTTTTCTATGTTAAATAGAAATTATATATGTACAATTCTTAGAATAATTGCAGGCATTCGTTCATTCAAGCATAAAACTAGTATTACAAAAGGTTTCTTAAAATTAGAAATATCTACTAAACAGTCTTGATTGTTTGATTTAAAAATGAGTTTTTTATCTTTCTTATTTTAATACTTTTCGTTCTCCAACTTAGCAACTTTCACACGGCGTACATTTCACTTTGACTGCTTTACCTGTCTTCAAAGGGGAGAGATTTTACTTAGTTATTTTCTACATTTATTTTGTGTTTACGGAAAACCATAAATCCAGCTTTCATCTTGCGTATAGAAATTCGACCAGGAATGTCAGTCCGCCATCTTATGTTCAATTTTCCAAAGGGGACGCTATCGTTCTGACTTCGAAGAATTGCTTAAAAAAGCCAAAAGGAGGTCTTTGTCCAACCTTGGACAAAGATAACTGAGGTGCACTAAATATTCTCTAATATTTGTGCATACAAGAGAAATTGGCCCAAAAAGGATTTTGACCTTTGGCCAGAGAACAGCACGTTTTACTGCTATTCGAGCGAACATTTTAACTGTACTGAGAGGCTAGAGAGCAGACTGGACTGATCTAGAACATTTTAGTGGATGTAAGACACTTTCAAACTAATTATTTGCCTCAAACAGAACTAGGACATGGCTAGATGTTTTTGGCGCGGAAACTAGGAGAGCTGTGACTAGACAGATCCTACGCGAATGAGTGTTTGCTACGCACTGACTTGATTATTTCTTTCTTTGAGCAGGTGCCTAGCGGCAACACCACATAATAAAAGTGGGCGGTGACACATACCGAATTCATTTGAGATTAAAAGGGTAGAAACAGTTTTCTTTCTTTATTTGACAGACTATTATTCACAATGCTGACTGAGACAAAAATATATTGAATTGAAAACGATTACAAACGTTTTCCTTTACGAGTGAAAAGTTGCTATATTGTAATCTATTATACTGACAGTACTGTACAGGATCGAATTAAGGGATCGTCCATCTAGGTTTGGACTAAGGGGTTTTGAAGAACTGGCATATGCTAATTTAAATGCACAAATTGGGTTGTACCCGGGGTGAAATAAATCTGTTTTGAGTTTAATTACGGCTCATTCATTCTACATATATACAGGGTGTTATCACCAAATGATACGGCGAAAAACGATAGTTTCTACACGTGTTGGGGTGTTTCCCCAACAACAGGCATAAACAGGAACAGAGACATCTCTGCACCTCTGAACCATCACCTGGATACCAAACAGGGCCTCTCTCGTGCCGAACCCGTTACGAAAGCCGAACTGAGATTCGCCCATAAAGGACTCGCATTTTGCATATATTCTCTTATGGATGATCTTTGGGGAAATCTTAAGAAAGTGACTCATCAAGCTGACAAGCCGGTAGTCGCCACATATTTTTGCCGAGTTGTTTTTTGGAAGCGTTACAAATGTCTATTAAAGCCAGTCGGAAGGAATGACGCCCGATCGGTATAGACCATATTGAAAAGCTTCACTATCACGTTCAGTGACTCCTCATTCTTTAAGATTTTAATGACTTCCGAGTAGATTTCATCTGAACCTGCAGCTGTTCTATTTTTTGATAACGAGACTGCATGCTGGACTTCTTCCTTAGTTAGTTATATCAAGCTTTTCGCATGTATATTGTTCGGGAGTGTCCGATCTTTCATCTTGAAAAAGGTTTGATATAGCTAGACCACTTTCTGGTTACCGTCAAGAATTATTTTATCTTCACTGTCCAAGAGAATACCAGTTTGTCGAGGTTTGTATACACTCGCAGCTTTCTTAATTTATTGTGCATATTTAGCCTCCAGAACTTCGATTTCGCGACATTGCTCGTTAAGCCAAGATTCTTTGGCCATTCTAATTTTGTTCCTTATTATACGATTCATCTGGCGGTATGTTGGATGACCTTTTTTCACGCGTCTTTCTTCCATTAAATAAAGAATTTCATCATTCATCTAAACTTTCTTTTTATCCTAGTATCGTTTTAAGATAATTTCAAGCTCGCGTTTGTGAAAGCTTTCTTGATGTTAGTTCAAACAGTCTCCGCTTCGGAATTCCCCACAATGCTTACTTGGCTTAGTCCACAATTTAGTTCGTTTCTGACCTCAGCTAGCGTTTCTGGGTTGCTCAGTCCTGTCAGATCTGGTTTATAGGTCATTTTCCTTTTATTGTGAATTTTTTGAGAGTTAACTGAATATTTGCTACAAGGGGATTGTGATCACAATTTATGTCTGCGCCAGGATAAATTTTTACCGATTTAATGCAATTTCTGTATCGTTTATTTATCAATACAAAGTCTATTTGGTTTCTGACTATCCTCTCTGGCGTATGAGCGTTAGAACTCCAAGTGTACAGGCGCCTGTAAGCTTAAAGAAAGTGTTCGAGACAACAAACCTCAATTCTTGACAAAACTGGAACAATCGGTCGCCACGTTTATTCGCAACATCCAATCCACATCCACCAAATATGTCCTCTCTCGCACCGCTACCAATCTTTGCATTAAAATCACCCATAATAATCGTGATTTCTGACTTTTTAGTGAGATTTAAGGCGGTTTGGAGTTGTTCGTAAAAGGCTTCAACAACTTCGTCTGGCTGATCGCTCGTTGGTGCATATATCTAAATAATATTGACATTATAATATGGCTTGGAATTGAGCTGCAAAAATGCCACTCTATCAGAAACCGGGACAAAAGATTTTACTGTTTTTTGTACTTTTGTATTTACTATGAGCGCCACACCATTGCCAGCATAGCAGATTTAATGGTCGTCGATGTGACATTTTCCAGAATTAGGTCATCTCATTTCGCTGATCCCTAAAATTTCGATGTTCATTCTTTTCATCTCTCTGCTGGCATTGTGGATTTTACCAGCTTGAAACATACTTCGTGGGTTCCAGGTAGCAATCTTCTTCATGACTGGCCCGGAGATTCTTAGCACCCTCTGATCACTTAAGACCTGCCGGGGACTGAGGGCCTGTGCTTTTGGTTTTCCAATTAATAATTTAAAATTACGTATTTTCTTTAAAAAACTTACGAGAATTTTGAATATTTTCGAATTTTTCCTTAATGTTTAAAAATGTAGCCATGTGCAATTTTTAGCTTTTTATAAAAATTGAGTTTTCTGTATTCTAAATAAAAAAATACGATTTTTTGTGGAGAAATTTTGAAATTTAACAAATATGAGCTGATATTCTTTACAACACACTTCATTTCGCTAACTATATTAGCGTCATTAAGAGATGGTTAAAACGCACTTTGAATCATCTCCTGGTGATTAGCGCATTTCTGAGACCACCAGGGAACAGGAGGAATATTATTGATTTAGGAATGGATTTATTTATATAAAAAAATCCTAAATTTCATTTGGCACCTCGTTTACTTGAAAAATTAACTAATTCAAGATAGAGTATAGGTAAATGATTTTTGGACCGCTCTCCCTCAAGAATAGCCAATTTCCACCGTGTATACCTGCAAATCTGACAGAAAAAATGAATGATGAAATTATTATTTAAACTATGGAAGCCAACTTATGTGCCACTTTTGTATAAAAGAGGGCTAAATGCTGCTTAAATATCAGTTAAATATAACTCCTTATATCTTTGGCCGGTTATATATGGATTCATCATACGCAAGTTTCGATTCTTTTCAAGAGTATAAGTAAATCATTTTTGGGCCGCTTTCTCCAGACTTGTTAATTTTCATCGTGCAGACCTACAAATTTATTATGTTTTGTTTTATACAAAATAAATACGAGTATAATCGACCTAAAACTCGTTAAAATTTCATGTAGAAAAGCCACAGAATACGACAGTTCTCACGAATGACACAAGTCCCCGTACTACAACCGAAAATATTCGCGTCCCGCCGAAAGTAAGAGTACCGCAGGGTCTGGTCTTACGCCCGGGGGGGCAAGTCCCCCGCGAAAGTGAGCCCTCCCCGCCAAAAATGACTTTCTCATCGGTGCAAATGGGGAGCTCGCGATGCGGTTTTGGAGCAAGTCGCACCACGACCGCGTATCGTCCAGTATCGTGTTTTCCGAATTCGTGGATTTCCACAACAGAAACACAAGTAAGTAGTGCCTGCTTTAATATTTTCGTAATTATATGTTTCTTATCGAGTGCCTTTTAGGGAAATTGACAGGCATCCTGATTAATCAGATTAAATAGGTTAAAAAAAAACAAAATATTTATATTCATTTCATTCGGCATCATTTGCTTCTTGATAATTAAATTCAAAGTTGATAGAACCTCGACCGTAACATTCAGTCAATGATGAACAACTTTCAATAATTTAGCCATGCAAAACAAGAAATCAAAAGTAAAATAATGTAGCAATAAACCAATTAAAATTTGCGTTGCATACAATAAAATGTTAACGTTAAATGTAGACGTTGATTTTTGCGACAAACGATGATTATTATTATTAAAAAACGTGTTTATGAAATTGAAATAGTAATAAATATTAGTAGCAATAATATTTCTTCGTTTCTTAGAATTTCGTGTTTTTTTCAGGCCACACTTTTTCTGTGTCGTAGATTATTGAGAGATATTTTTTTCTGAAAGTATATTTGATGTTTATATTCAAACTTTTTCAGTGCATATCTAGTGCATTAAGAAAATTGAAATGGTTAATATTTTAATTAAGGCACAAGGTTTTCGATGTTCGTTTGCTTGGTCTGCAAGGCATGAAATGAAACACTAGCTTTCTTGCAAAAGGCTATTAACTCGGAGAAAATTTCAGTTCCGTTCTCATGCCACACACTATATGTCCGCGAAAGGATTTAATACTTTAAAGTTTTCTACTTTTATTTTCTAGTACAACGAATTATAAAAAAATCAAATTTTGTAGGGTTTCCAGAACCAATGTATTTCCCTTTGCAGTTAAACAAAAACGTCCTGCATATAGACTAGGCTTGCCAGACGTACCCCTTTCTCTATATAGAATTTTTCAAATACCCTTTTTCTACAAATCCAGAAGGGGTACCAAAAATACCCCATTTCAAGACACAAAAATTAATTTTTGTGTCGAATTTTGCTCTTTTTTCTACAGTTATTATTAAGTTGACTTTATCATATACCCACCTATAGAAATATTTTAATTGTTTTACCCAAAGCAAAAGGATCCCGAGATTTTCATTTAAACCTACTGCTGTACCTGTTAAACTTTAAAATATTTATTATTAAATATTTATACTGGTTTTGCCTCATACGTTAGGGCAATGTTGTGTTATTTTTGTAAAAAAAAATTAGGTAAAAATTTGCAAAAATTATTGTTAGTTTTAACACCATATTCGATTTAAAACTTAATTGGCATCTGAAGAGTACAAATTTAAAGTTAAAAACAGACATAAAATTTAATATAAAAAAAAATCTTTCAGTACTTGCTCAGTGTAATAAAATTTAGGGGCGCGTTTGGGATTTTATGAGATTTTTTGTTCGGCGAAAAGCGAAATTTCGAAAATACCACAAAGCAAGGCAAGCATATAAAAAGTTAAAAGCCCTTTGTTGTTGTTATCAAATTTATTCCATAAGCTGATTGTGCAAAAAATGTGTGGAAAAAAGCAAATTTGGAACTTGTATCTTGAATTTCTGTTGAAGCCTGTATTCATGACTCCTGTTACTATACAATGAAATATTGCCGCTTCTATCATAAAGTAGTAACAACTGTGATATTTTACATAGAACACTATAATATAATATTATTTTTAAAACCTATTAATTTCTTAACAACTTTTCTTAACATTTACCTATCTGTTGCAGTTTTCGATATAAAAATTAATTTTTTTTTTCGGAAAATATTGTCATAAAATGGGTGTTATTTTTTAAATGGGTTATTTGAAAAAATAGATTTTTTAAACGGAATATCCTGTATATTATTACCGATATGAAAAGCTGTTGGAATTTGCTCTTTATTTTTGTATATCATATCCATACCTAACTAGTAAAATTTATGGCATTTATTAGGAAAATTCTTTCAAAATGTTATCCCCATGCGCTTTTTAGCAAGTGCGCCGTGATTAACTACTCTTGGACGTAAATGTCATTATGCTTATCGCTTTGCCAGCCATTACGACTCAAATCGTAGGCGAGTGTCGTAATGAATGTGAGTCATAATAATTAAAAATAAGTACTTTCAAAATTGACTAAGTAAATATCATCATCATCTAGCGCTACAACCCTGGGTGGGTCTTGGCTGACTGTACTACTTTTTTTCCAATGGATACGATCTTCCATCAATCTATGGTCAAAAGGGATATTCATTTTTTGGAGGTCTGATTTAATGTTGTCTCTCCATCGCATTATGCGACGCATGAGTGGTATTTGTCCTGTTGGAACCTCTTCCCACACCAGTCTTACAAGTCGCTCATCATGAAGCCTGTGTATGTGACCATGGTGACCTGCCCATCTTAGTCGTTGGGATTTAATCTCGTTATCGTTGTAAAACTTTTGCACTTCGGCATTCGTTCTAACGCGATACGGATCATGATGAGGTCCAAAGATTCTTCTGAGGATTTTTCGTTCAAAACGTCTAAGCTTTTCTTCGTTTGCTTTGGTCATTGTCCACGTTTCGAATCCATATGGTATTACTGGCCTGGCAGCGGTCTTATAGATTTTAATTTTTGATGTTCTTGTTAGGTTTTTTGATTTCATAATGTTGTTAAGTGCGTATAGGCAATGGTTTACAGATTTAATTCTGCCCTTGATTTCCTCAGTAACGTCGTTATCAGCAGTGATTGTAGCTCCAAGGTATTTGAAATGTTCTACCCTTTCAAAATTAAAAGTTTTGACTGTGACGTTTTACCCCATTCTATCTCTTTGTCCCATTCTGTTTATACACATGTATTTGGTTTTCTTCGTTGACTTTTAGTCCTACTTCACCTGTTGTTTTTTCGATCTTGTTGAAGGTGTCTTCTACGGTTACAATGGAGTCTCCAATGAGATCAATGTCATCTTCGTATGCTAATAGTAGTTTGGGACCTTTGGTTATTAGCAATTAGGCTTTTGTTTCAGCTGATCTCACGGCTTTTTCTAAGATGATATTAAAAAGTAACGGTGATAGGGCGTCGCCTTGCTTAAGCCCACTGTGTATTTGGAAACTACTGGATAGACTGTTATTTACTCGTACTTTCGATACACCACCCTCTATGCACACTTTGGTCATCTGAATGAGCTTTTTTGGTATTGAGAACTCTGCCATCGCATTCCAGACTTGACTTCTCTCTATGCTATGCCTGCCGGTAGTCACTGTTCTATTATACTCCCATCCATTTTCTAGGAGCTGCCTCAGTGTAAAGAGTTGGTCTATTGTTGATCTGTTTGTCCTAAATCCGGCTTGGTATTCTCCCAGGAGATTTTCTGCATAGTAGGATGTTTGTTAGAGCTTTATATGCAGTGTTTCTTAGTGAAATTCCTCTATAGTTGGAGCATTTTGATTTGTCCCATTTTTTGTAGATTGGCACTATGATGCTTCCTTTCCATCTTGCTGGTATTTTTTCTTCTCGCCAAATAAGAGTTATTAGTCGGTGCATTTGGCGATGGAGTGCCTCCCCTCCATATTTTAGAAATTCGGCAGGTATCTCGTCTGAGCCAGATGCCTTGGCGTTCTTTAGTTTATTTAATGCCTTTTGGGTTTCCTCGAAGGAGGGTTCTTTAACTGGTAGGTCCACTGTGATGTATGTTTCTTCTTTGTGCGGTTCTTCCTGTTTTACGTTTAGAAGCTCTTTGAAATATCCTTTCCATTTTTCAATTAGTTCTTCGTCATTTAGAATCATGTGCTCTTGATTGTTTTTCAGTGTTGGTATGGATCTGGGCTTAAAACCTCTCTTCTCCAAAGAAATTGCTCTGTAGAACTCCCTGGAGCCCGGTTTGGAACGATCTCCTTCCATTGCTTCGTATTTTTGCCGTTTATATCTTTTTTTCTTCGCTCTTGTTAGTTTTCTTATTTCTTTTCGGCAATTTGTATAATTCTCTCTACTTTCGTTTGTTTCTAGTTGTATCATTCTCTTCCTTACTGTTTTTTGCCTTTTTTGTCAAACCATGTTTTGAGTTACGTAAGCAGTAACTATGAAATGTCATATTTAAAATGTTAGGGTCAAATTGGTCATGCCAATGTTTAATATTGATCCAATATTACTGACGTGCTGTTACTTTTTCATTTTTCCTATAAACTCGTATCGTAATGAAAAATCTGTATCTTAATGACTCTCATTTAAGTACAGCTAATAAATATCTAATAAATCAATTAAAGCATAGGAGTAGAAATAGGTATTTTCAACATGTAAAAGTATTAAACTTTAACGAGAGTGATATTATGTCAAACAATAGTTAATCATACCACATTTACTAAAAACTGCATGGGGATAACTTTTTCAAGCAGTTTTACTAATAAACGTTTATAAGTTTCTAATAGAAGCGGCAACACTGCATTATCGAAAATATTTTGGCAAGGCAGAGCATTCGTTTTATAGTCTAAGTGTACGACCAATATTTCAGAGCAATCCATTGACTAGTTCGTCAGAAAGGTCTAATGAACCATCTACCGGGAAACCCTTTATACAGTGTTTTTTTTTTTTTTTTTTATGGCAGTGGCACACACACTAAAGGGAGACCCTATGGCGCTCGACGAGCGGTGTGTGTGCGAAGATGTTGATTGACACGGCTCTTGAATATTTGTAAGTTGTAATTAGTGGGAAACAGATGTTCTGGGAGTGAGTTCCACAGTGATGCAGTGCGCCAGACAAAGGAGTTCTTGTAAAGCGATGTTCTAGGAGTTTCCAGTTGTACGACGAACTGGTGCGCTCTTGCCGTCTGTCGTGACTGTCTGACAGGAGCTGCCAGGGGCGGGATGAGGCGGGCCAAATCCTGGGAACATCTGCCGTGAAAGTATCTGTAAAACAGAGATATCTCGGCTACATGTCTGCGGTGTTCCAGACTATCTAGATTCCGGGTCAACTCCGGGTCGCCGACGAGACGCACTGCTCTCTTCTGTATGGAATCCAGCAGCTTTAGGGTGTGCTTTGGTGCGGCACCCCAGATATGTGAGCAATATTCTAAGCACGGTCTTATTTGCGCTTTGTAGAGCAAGAGCAACTGCTGCGGTGTATAGAGTTTTTTGTTGCGAAATAGCGCACCAAGCTTCTGGGAGGCTGATTTTGCGATGTTAGCAACGTGGTTATGCCAGGACATATTGCTGTTGACCGAGATACCCAGCAGTCCGATTGACGAGGATGAAGGAATGGTCGACCCTGCCATAATAATGTCAGGGCCCGCTGTATTGGCCCTCTTGGTAAACGTGGCTGCTTGGGTCTTTGCTGCATTGAACTGGACCAAATTTCGGTCGCCCCAAGTTTGAACTTTCTCCAGGTCTTGATTAATTGCTGTAATCTGCTCCTGTCTGCGGTGATGAGTCTCAGTCGCTGGTAAGGGTTTTTCTGATCTAAAGTGGGAGACAAGGGTACTGTCATCTGCAAAACTGTAAACAGGATTATTCGTTTCGATCAGCAGGTCATTAATATAGATGAGGAACAGAGTTGGTGAAAGTATTGCGCCCTGAGGCACGCCCGCGTTGATGGTGAATGTGTCCGAGATGTGTCCATCGACTGCAACGTGCAGAGATCGGCTCTTAAGGAAACTGGCAAGCCAGCTGCAGAGAGAGGCTGGCAGTCCGAATGACGGTAGTTTGCTGAGCAGTCCGTCATGCCAAACTCTGTCGAATGCCTTTGAAATATCCAACGCAATCGCTCGAGACTCTCCGTAGTTCTCAATTGCCCTACTCCATATATGAGTGACATAGGCCAATATATCTCCTGTCGATCTCTCTTTGCAAAAGCCGTATTGATTATCGCTGATTATTTTGTTGTTCTCGAGGTACTTGAGCAGTTGCTGATTGACTACACGTTCCATGACTTTGGAGATTATTGGAAGCAAGGCAATTGGACGATAGTTTAAGGGCGTGGTTTTCTTGCCCTTTTTTGGAACAGGTTGCACTCGAGCGACTTTCCAAGAAGATGGGTAAATCCCTTTTCCGTAAGACAGAGAAAAAAGCCTGGAAAAAACGGGTGTTAGTTCGTTGGCGCAGTTCTTTAACACGATGGCAGGTATTCCGTCCGGTCCTGATGCCTTTTGCGTATCTAGATTTTTAAGAATTTTACGAATATCACGGTGATGAAATTTGACTTCTGCCATGGTAGTGTTGATGTTCGATAAGGTGGGGAGAGTCTTGCCTTGGGGGACGTCTAAGGTAGAGTGCGAAGAAAACATTTTGGCGAGCATGTTTGCTTTTTCCCTGGTTGTAGTCGCCGTGATGCCACGTTCGTCCGTCAAAGGTGGGAGAGACGTTTTTGTAAAGTTGTTACTTACTGCCTTTGCTACCGACCAGAAATTCCTGGAGCCACTGGGGCATTGTAAAAGTTTATTCCTGATCCTTTGATTGTGTTTGTTCTTAGTTTCGTCGATAACACGCTTGCATTTGTTTCTCGCTTCGACAAAATAATTGCGATTTTCAGCGGTCTGATTTTGCTGCCAGTACTTGTAGGCTTGCTGTTTCCTACCCACAGCTCTTTCGCATCTTTTGTCGAACCAGGGCTTTCCTTTTGATGGTAACTTGATGGAATTTGGGATGTATGCTTCCATTCCTGAGGAGATTACTTGCGTGATCTTTTCGCAGCAGACTGACGGGTCGTCAGCGCCAAAGCAGACGTCGAGCCAAGGAAAATCTAGATAGAACTCCCTCAGATCGTCCCAGTTTGCAGAATTGTAATGCCAGATTTTGCGAGGCAATGGTGGATCCTTCTGTATGAGTGGCAATTCACAAACCGTTGTAATAAGTTTGTGGTCGGAAGTACCTAATGGCGGACCAACTGTAACTGTGTACTGGTCAGGATTGGTGGTTAGAAAAAGATCCAGGAGGGCGGCGAATTCGCCCCTCTCTGAGATTCGAGTTGATTCGTCTACAATTTGAGTAAGCCCGCAGCTGATGGCGAATGCTTCAGCCTCTCTACCAAAAAAGTGGCACAAGAATATGGAAACGGCCATTTATTTGGAAGCCCCTGTATCAAATGGCTTCAAATTTTGGATATAGGCATAAACAATGGCTCTACATTCATTAAAAATATTTTCGGCAATGCAGTGTTGCCGTTTCTACTATAAAGTATTAACTAATAGCTCGAAACTGTTTTTTTTTTTGCATTTTATCAAAGTTCAGGTTGATGATGAAAAGGGAAAGTAAATATGTTTTGCAAATTGTCGGAGTTAACAAACTTTCCAAAACATAGGTACATTCACCCATAAAATCCCCCCCCCCCCCCTTAACTTTGTTAATTTTTAAGCTAGAAAAAAAAATAAAAAACGAAATTGTAGGGTTTTTAATGTAGTTTTTGCACACGTAAAGGAAAAAACAAAAAATTGTACAGTATACAGGGTAGATCAAAAAGAAACATTTATTTAAACCTAGCCCCCCTTTTTTATTCGATTTTTCAATTCTACGTAAAATTCTAAGGATTTTTAATGTAACACACTATATGCCTATTCCTAATACTTTAGGAGTTATTGACAGTTGAAGTCGCTATTTTGTTTGTTCTTTCATTTTTTTATGGCAACAGCCACCTAAAAATATAACTTTTTGTTTAGCTTTTGAAGTCATTGAGGTGTAAATATTGAGTTTCCTCCATTCGACCTCATTGCTTCGAGTAGTGCTTTTGTATCTTCTGTTTTAAAAATGATTAAAGAATTATTATTATAATTAAAAAATAGCGACTTCAACTGTCAATATAACTCCTAAAGTATTAGGAATAATTACATTAAAAATCCTCAGAATTTTAGGTAGAATCGAAAAATCGAATAAAAAATGGGGGCTAGATTTAAAAAAATGGTTCTTTCTGATCTACCCTGTATACAATACAATTTTTTGTTTTTTACTTTACGTGTGCAAAAACTACATAAAAAACCCTACAATATTTTTTTTTAATTTTTTTTTGTAGCTTAAAAATTAACAAAGTTAAAGGAGGGGGGGACATTATGGGTGAACACCCTGTACACGCTATACAGGGTTAGTAAAAAGTGCCGCAACGGTTAAATATCTTCAAAATCGCTAAAGCTGTATTTTCAAAATTCGGTACCTGAGAGTTTCCGGGCATCTGGAATTAAACCATGATATCGGCACTGTTGCCAGATTTACCAGTTTTGCGCTAGACATAGTCATTTTGTTACCTTAAATGGAACGCCCCATTTGTTTTTATTGCAATAAATTGGGCGTATCAAATTTGGTAAGACCCCAAATTTTCAACATTTTATCTCTGCTGATTGCTCAGATGTGACAACAACGCATTTTTAGTAAAAAGTACCGGAACGCTTAAATATCTTCAAAATCACTATAGCTGCGTTTACAAAATTCGATACCTGAGGGTTTCCGAGTATGCGGAATTGAACCATGATGTCGGCACTGCTGCCAGATTTACCAGTTTTGCGCTACATTTAGTCATTTTGTTATAATTAAATGAAACACCTCATTTATTTTTATGGCAATAAATTGAGCTTACCAGTAGTAAGACTCCAAATTTTCAAAATTTTATCTCTACTAATTACTGAGATGTGACAACAACGCATTTTTAGTAAAAGATACCGGAACGCTTAAATACCTTCAAAATCGCTAAAGCTGCATTTACTAGATACAGTATCTGGGGTTTTTAAGCATGCGGAATTGACCAATAGTCTCGCCATTTTTGTCAGATTTTCCAGTTTTCCGCTATACGTAGCAATTCCCAGTTAATTTCATAGCGATGGATTAGGTGAGCCAAATTTAATAATTTAATAAACTCCAAAATGTTCACAGGTGTCATTTAAAATAAGAGAAGTAATAGTATGTAATGTCAATTTTGGAAAACTGATATGTTCTTATTAAATAGGGATTGGATACATGATACTATTGGTCTTGGTAGAATGTTTCATCATGTAGTTTTGAAAGCCCGTACATTTTTGGTGGTATTGCATTTCTAATTTTTAGATTTTTTTGCTATATTTGGAGAGATATCAATTTTTCATTCCCAAGGGTCTATTAATTCGTTGTTATTTTTTTATGCTGATTTGGGGGATCTAATTTAATTTGCTTATAGGTTGTTTTTTTTTGTCATTTAAAATATTTTTAAATTTTTGGTCATATTCCTTTGAGTCCATAACCACCGCCATATTAGTTTTATCTGCTTTTAGATTCGATTTTGGTTTTAAGAATTTTTCAGTTTTTTTAACGTTTTTTGTGTTTGTTTTATGTTGACATTTTATTTTATTTTTGCACCTCCCAAATGGTTAATACCAGTCTCAATGCTACATAAAATTGTGTTAGTTGCTGGATTTTTTTCACTTGAATGGTAAAATTTTGACCCAAACTCGACATATTTAATGCATAATTAGGAATTTGTTTACTAGTAACGTTTTTAAGCAATAATTGTCAGTTCTTCGTTTTGAAATGATATTCTTTAATTTGTTTTGTTTTTTTAATTTCATTTTTCAAAGAGTTTCACTTTTGACATATTTCAATTTTTAAATTGGTTCAACACTAAATTTGGCAATACTTGTTTTATTCGAAATTCAAGGCTGTTATTAATAAGCTTATGGTAATAATAATAAATTTGAACAATACGTGATCTTGGTATTTTCGTTCTAGGTTTACATTTACAAATTTTATATGAGAAGTTTTTAAGTTTAAAAAAATTGGCTTTAATTTTTCTGATTTACATCTAAGTAAAAAGATCCTCTTATTTTTTTGGTTTGTAATTTTTCTTGATATATTCTCAGAATTTTTCAAGTCATTTATCGCGTTTCTTCCCAAGGAGCGTTCAAGCGCTTCGTAGGAGAGCAATACTTATTTGTACATTATTTTCTTTGACCAATATTTATATATTTTTGGATGAATTTTCTTGGATTTCACAAGATCAAATATTATTGTCCTTTTAATGCGTTTTTCCTGGTCGAAACATAACAGCCAAAAATATCCTCCTAAAGAAAATCCAAACAAAAATATCTTTGAAACCAAACGAAACGTTACCTACTCATACCTTATTATGTATTGATCAGAGTCAATTTAAAAAAAAGTTTTTCGAGTTATTGTTTTGTAAATTAAATTATGATCTATTATATTTCTTCAACCGTCATGAACAAGGGCTAAAAGGTCAATGCCAAATTAGTGTTTGTGCCGCTCCCAAATTCGCAATTTGATATTTCGCAAACGGAATTTAATTCATTCATCTGCTCGAAATCTTACCCGGATAGCAGCTTTTACGATTCGGTATTTTCGGAGGTGACACGCGCTTTCGACAAGGAGTGGTTTCTTTGTGTAATAAATGTTTTTTTTTTCAGTTAAAGTATGTAATGTGATAATTTGAGAACAATTTGAGATCTATGAGACTTTTACTCCGATAAACATAAAAAGCCATGGTGCGTTAGCGATAATATCAGCGATATATTTCCAGAATATATGGTATGCCACTCTCGATTAAAATTACACAACAATTATCACGTCATCTTTTGATACGATTAATGAGTTACGTCAAACTTATTTGTTACACTTTCAATACACGCCACTGACCTTGATAAAAAAATCAGCGGGACACCACCGATCTCCATTGAGATCGGTGCGGGACACACATTTAACGGTAGTTTCCTTAGGATCAGTTCCATGGCGAAAAGTTTTCATTATTATATGGTTCGTTTAAATAAATAAATATTTCTGGTGATATGGTTAGCTGGAATTTACCAAATATTAGTCCAAATTTAAGCGGTGCAATAAACATCCTATAATTTGATGATGTTTATTGAGATTATAGCTCAGAACACACGGTGCAATCAACTAACTTTCATCGCTAGCTAAATTAATCAGTGTCTTGAATGAGGCAAATGTGTGATATTCAAAATACTGATTGATTTAGCAATGACTAATCGGAGTTTAAGATAGTGGCCCTTAGCAAATCAGCCATTCGGTTTTATTGTTTTATAGACGTCAATGGTGTCGGACTATCTTTGAATTCCCTCTGACCCTGACAATATAACGTTTTATTGATATTGGGTCTTTCTGACCATAACACCACAACACTAGAGTCTATAGATATTCTAAACTGTGACAACACCTTTAGTAAAGTATGACTATCTGAAATGCTGAAAATTTAACTAGCATTACGTTACACCATTGAAAACAAAATGCTTTATTACATTTTAATCACGATCGTTATAAGAGTAATGTTTTTACCATTATATAATTGAGCAAAACTTATTACCAGCGCGTTGGATCAGATTTCTTCCTGATACCACTAACCTACTAATTAATTCAGACATTACTATATTTTAATCGAGATTGTACGCATTAATTTTAAATTAATAGGTACTGCCTCCGTTACATGCACATGGTATGAACTATATTATAAGTTTTTAATAACAAAAATGCATTATAAGAGTAAGAATTAAATCGATGACCTTTTTCTCGTTCACAAATAAACTGCTTGCCAGTTGAAATAGCACATACAACTTTCAATACCATCTCAATCCCAAACACCTGCATTTGATTTGTCCACGAGTGTATTTAAAGACTTCTTCTAATTTTTGTTCCTATTTCATATTTTATATTTTATATCATATTCCTGGATAATATTGTTTGAAAATGCAAATATAAAGATCAGGTCAAAATTTTGAAAACCTGGATAAGGTGTCAGACCCCTTAATTTATTATTAACGGCTATTTTTGTTCGCAAGCTACCTAAGATTTTAATGCTAATTATTGTTCTTTTTTTACTAAAAATCGAAAATGAATATTTGAACACTGTCGCTTTAAACCAGTTCTGTAATTTGTCCGTCTCTTCGATAGCGAATCCGCTTTTAAGCATAATAATAAAGGTAATTTATGCTTTAGTTTATTCATAGGTCAAAATGCATGACATTTTGTTGTTTTTAAATAAATAGGGGATTGTACGGTACATCACACATATTTTTCCGATGATCATTTTGTGCCCTTGATATTTAGACAAAGGCAAGGTCGCGAATAATGATCTTTGAATAAGTAAGTGACTGTTACATTGAACTTAATTAAGCATATTTTGAATGTGTGTCTCATACGTTTATAGATCAGTCGACATTAACAAGGATCATATTATTATCTGAAAACGAGGCAAGGATATTCTTGTCTCTCTAATAATGCGTTCTGTTAGGACAATAAATAAGTATAGTTTAGACATTCAGTACAGCTCAAAGTACCTTGATAGCTACATAAGTACCATCCTTTACAGTAGGAATCAATTATCATTATTTAAAAAGTCTCATTGAGTAGAATGTCATCAATAAAAGATTTATCAAATGACGAATGGACAAACAAATGTCTCATGTTTTAAAACAAAAATATTTTATATGGAAATAATGTACATCTATGGCTATCTAGGGTCTAATTTATTTTATTAAGATAAGGGAACACTGGTATTCTCTTTTATACACACAAAAGGAAAATCCTATACCAGTCAACGAGCGGTGCGTGTGCGGAAAAGGCGTTGGACTTAAAGCGCTGTAGGTTGTAGTTTTCGGGAAAGGCGTTACTCGGAAGTCCATTCCAGAGTGAGGCAGTCCCCAAACAAAGGAGTCCCGCAATAGCAGGTGTTGGCAACTGAATCGTATGTTGATGAGCAGCTTGTGTCTGACGGGCGTTTCTGTTTGGCACAACTCTGGGCGGGCTCATAAATGCCAGTTAGAAGTATCGATAGTATTCGCCACTTTTTTTCGGTATTTAAGGCTATTAAGGTTTTTAGTCAATTCTGGGTCATCCACAAGATGGACTGCTCTGCTTTATATGGAGTCCTTATAGAGCAGTAATAGCTGATGAGGTGACGTGATTACGCCAAGACATGTTGTTTACTACGTTGATGCCCAGCAAGCTTATAGATGAGACCAGAGTCAATGTTTGTCATGCCATTGATAGTTCAGGTCCTGCGGTGTTTGCTCTTTTTTGAGAAGACCGCTGCTTGAGTCTTTCCTGCGTTAAGCTATACATTATTTTCCTCACCCCATTCCACGATGGCATTCATATCCTCTTTGATTGTAGCAATCTAGCGCGTTGGGAACGAGCAGTGGTCATTGGAGTCCGCGATATGAATGAGGCTATAAGAGTGCTGTCGTCTCTTCTTCCTTCGGTGACAATTTGGTCGAATCGCTCTATCTTTCGCTGCTCGGAATAGTTGCTCTACTCCCAGTCCGGCCCAATTTCTAATGTTTCGTAGCCATGATAGCTTTTTGCGGCCTATCCATCTTCTGCCCTCAACTTTTCCCTGAATGCTCAGGCGACGAATGTGGTATTTGACGGCTCCTGTTATATGTCCACAGTAGCTAACCTTTCTTGTTTTTATGGTATTCAGGAGTTCCCGATCTTTATCTAGCTGTCCGAGAACCTCCTCATTACTGGTATGTGTAGTCCAAGAGATTTTGAGGATTCTCCGATAACATCACATTTGGAAGGTATCTATTTTATTCATGGTGTCGACTTTAAGCATCCATGTCTCACATCCGTACAGAAGAATGCTGCATATGTAACAGCGAAGAGCGAAGTGTTCCTAGGCGCATTTGTATTGCGATGTTTCTATTAGTAAGAGTGGGTTTTCATTTACTAAATACCCTGCGTGCCATTTCAATCCTTGCTTTCACCTCTTCGTCACATTTATTTCATTGTTCAGCCAGCTGCCCAAATATCTGAAATGTGATACTAGCTCGATGTGTTGTCCGTTGATTGTAATCAGAACTGGATCTATGTTTATTTTACCCACCACCATCCATTTCGTTTTTTTATGTTTATATTAATACCCCATCTTCGTCCAGCTTCATACGCTGTATTCAGCAGCAGTTGCAAGTCATCCATAGATTTTGCACCTTACGTTGTTTATAATTTCGCCTCCTATCTTTGCTCCCTCTGTCCTGCCATGTGAAGCCTCGTGAAATATGTTTTCAGAGTAAACAAAACACATCCTTGTCTTATTGGTATTTCATCTGTAATGCGGTCATCCAACCGGACTGCAGCTGTCTGACTGTAATACAGGTTTATCAAAAGACGTATATCATAGTAGCCTACATTGCATGATTTTAGACACTGGAAAAGTTTTGTGTGTTCGACTCGATCGAATTTTTCGAAGTCAATAAACCACACATAAATGTTTTTTCGAAATTCACAGCTCTTTTGTAATAATGTCGTCCTGCAAAAAAGAGCTTCGCGCGTGTCCAGTCTACTACGAAATCACAATTGTTCTTTACCAATGTTTGGATCATCATTGCACTTACTTGCTTTGGTGTTTTTGGGCAGGGCAATGAAGATCGATTTCAGCCAGTCGCCAGGCAGGTTTCCTGTCTGGTAGACTTGGTTGAAGAATGCCGTTAGAACAGATACGCTTTCGTCATCAAGAAGTTTTATCAACTCAATAGGAATTTCATCGAGTCCGGGAGTTTTTCTTGCTTTTGATTGTTGTATAGCTTTTTGAACTTCGGATTTGAGAATGTTTGGACCGTATTCTGTCTTATAATTAGTTAGTAGACTCTGGCGGTTCGCGGATTTCGTCGTCAAAACAATTGTTGAATATATTGTTGCCACTCATTACTTCGATCTTCTTTTGTTAGTAATGCCTTTCCACTATCATTATACAGTGTGTTTTTTCTTCTGTATATGCCAGAATGTTCTTTCGTTAATTAATACCGTCGTGTATCGACTGAAGATGTTCGATTTCTTTGCAGCATTCCTGAAGCCATATTTCCATAACTTGCTTAATTTTTTTTTGCGAATTATACAATGCATTCTTGTATATTCGTTATGATTGTTGTTCTTGTGTTTTCGTCTTCCCTCCATGAGATTTAATATGTCTTGTGTCATCCATTCCTTTTTTCCCTTTAGGTTTTAATAACTGCTGTGTTCTCTCATTTCTAAACGAGACTTTAATATCTCGCCAATTTTCGTTCACGCTTCTGCTTTTATTGGACAGTGGCATGATTGTGTGTACATTGCCATTTATTCCCTGTGCTAGTTCTTTTATGGTTTCAGGTTCCTTTAATATATGTTGTTGTATTCGTAAGGTCTTCGTTCGTTGTTTCTTCATTTTAAGCTTTACATTTAGTGTTGAGCATAGCAAGTGACCTGAGTACACATCTGCGCCAGGGTATGTTTTCGTTGATTTGTTACAGTTACGGAAGCGTCGGTTGATTAAGATGAAGTCGATACAATGTTATTCTGTCTGTAGGGGGCACGTCCATGTGTTCGATCTTCTGTATGGAAGATTGTACCAGGTGTTCGTAATTAAAAATCTTTCTTCCTGACAGAACTGTACGAGTCAATTTCCTCTGTTGTTGCGTACACCTAGGCCGTACTGCCCGATGACATCTTCTGTTGTTTCTTTGCGTACTTTCGCATTTCAGTCTCCCATAATTATAGTAATTTCGTGTTTTTTGTCGCCTTCATTATGCCTTTGATTTGTTGGTAGAATTCTTCAACATCGTCATCGTCATGATCAGCATGATTGCAAGCTTGCATCGTTGCTGTCGTCAGCAAAGCTGTAAATAGGATTATTTGTCCTGTCTAAGAGATCGTTGATATAGAGCAGGAACAGCGTGGTAGATAACATACACCCTTGAGGAACTCCGGCATTGATTTCAAATTCCTCCGAGAGATGTCCATCAGTACCAACTCGGATGCTTCGATCCCTTAAGAAATTGAAAACTCATAGAAGCAGTGCTGGTGGTAGTCCGTATGCTGTCAGGTTGCTTAACAATCCGTCATGCCACACCCTATCAAATGCTTTGGATAAGTCGAGGGCCACTGCACGAGGTTCGCTGTGGCTCTCGATGGCTTTGGTCCACAGGTAGGTCACGTAAGTCAGGAAATCTTCCGTCTGTGCTTGCGGAAGCCATACTGGCGATCGGTTATGAGGTGCCGATTCGAAATATTTTAAGAGCTGTTCGTTGATCAGTTTCTCCATGACTATGGACGTGATTGGAACTAAAGCAATTGGACGGTAGTTATTTGGAATCGTGTTTTACCTTTCTTCGGGATTGATTGAACCTGAGCGCATTTCCAGCTAGAATGAAAGCATGCAATTCGGTACGATCGATAGGGAGAAAAGCCCACACAGTGAAGCTGTTAGTTCAGCAGGACATTTCTTAACCACTCTTGTGGAAACGCCATCCAATCTTGTAGTCTTATTAGTGTCTAGGCGAATGTTTCACTTCGGGTTGGCGAAATACCAGACCTGGCATTGAGGAATTATTCACTCTTGGGATAGTTGGGGAAGTTTTCCCTTGAGGATTTAAGGTAGAATGTGCTGAAACATTTCGGCAAGAATGTTCGCTTTTTCTTTGACTATTTCCACTATTGAGCCATCATCTTTGGTCAGTGGTGGAATAGACATCTTTGAGAAACCCTGATTGACAGCTTTGGCAACTGACCAAAAGGATCTTGATCCGTTAGAACAGTTGAGAAGCTTGTTTTTGATCTGCTCGTTATATCCCTCCTTGCTCTCGCCAATGGTCCGCTTACACTGATTTCTAGTCGTGATGAATATATTTCGATTTTCAGCTGTCGGATCTCGGCGCCATTTGTGGTAGGCGGCATTTTTAGCATTGCGCAGTTTTGCCCAAACCATGGTTTACTATTTGAGATACGTTTCATAGAAGTGGGGATGAAAGCTTCCTTACCAGCTTGAGTTATCTCATCAGCAGATTCACGGGTGTTTTGATTCCTAAAGCAGACATTTTTCCAATGAAAGGAAATATAAAACTCGCGAAGATCACGCCACTCAGCAGATTTGTAGTGCCAAACCTTTCAGGATACCTATGCATGGCTCCTGTGATAGCAAGTTCACAGGTTGTGGAGATAAGATTGTGGTCCGATGAGCCCAACGGAGGTTGGACAGTTACCGTGTAGAGGTCAGCATTAGTTGTTAAGAATAGATCCAGGAGGCTGGCAAGGTCTTTTTGACGCTCAGGGATCTTGGTAGGTTCGTCAACCAGCTGAGTAAGTCCGTGACTTATAGCAAAAGACTCGGCTTCTCGTCCTTCATCGTCGTTTTTATTGGAGTATTTCGTCCAGTCGATGCTATGTACGTTGAAGCCTCCTACTATGGCAATTTCTGCCGTCGGATAGTTGATCTGCAGAAAATCAATTTGATTGCAAAGATTTGAAAAAAGTCCCTTATATATACACAATAACTTTTTTTGTTTGTTTATGGATTTTAATGATTTTTGGATATGATATTATTCGATATGTTTTGGCTATCACTTTAAAATTGAGCTGGTGAATTTTGGCCAGGACCGGATTTACGACGTTTTTATAAAATTGGTGCATTTAGCTCGTTGCAAATACGAACTGTACTACTTACGGACCAACTGATATATTTTTTAAGAACATTTATGGGAAAAGATTTCCTGAAAATATGAATATTTTAGAACCAAAACCTAAGAAACAATGTTTTTTTGTATGATGGTGCTTGTCAATACGCGCCCCTTTAAATTTTCCAGTAAAATTTTTGTATTATCACCTAATAAATACCAGCATTATCAGCTTATCAAAATTGTTTAAATTTTATATTATTCTATTTTAGAACAAATTACAGCCTTATTATTAGGAAATATCGAACAATAGATACAATACAAAACAATTGGTAACTATAAATAACAAGGAAAGCAAAATATTTTATAGGAATTGATTATGGATGATTATCCACTACAGCTTGTAGGCGTCTTCATTGATTGATAGATTTATTTATAATACGCTGATTAAACTTATCCCAGTTATAAATAATTCTATTTTCAACTTGTCTATTGTCGTTGTGTTGTAATTAGCATATACCATGGATTCCAGGATTCCCCATATGCTGGAGTCAACGAGATTCAGATCAGGACTGTTGGGAGGCCCGGAATTGTGACCGCTCGATAAAGTTTGGGCAATTTTCTTGGAGATATCTTATTGTGCTGCAAGAAGTATGTGAGGGGGCACCGTCTTGTTCAATTTCTAATAACAAATTTTCAAGCACGCTGTTGAGATTTCGGAATTTTTCTTTACATTTTTACCAATAAAGATAATACTGGCTTTTCCTGGCTCAGAAACACCCAAAGACAACATGACTGATTCTGCCAAATGTGCCCTTGGAATCAAAAGCTCATCCTGCGGAACATTTCGTTTTTTTTGTGGCATTTGTGTATATCCTGTTATTTTGGGTGTATTTTTGGCTGGCGTAAAATAAAACTTTTTCACCAGGAAACCAAATTTTTGCGAAATCTTCCCGGCTGCGAAATCTTCTTAGAAGCTGCTGGCATCTTAAAAGTCTTTTTCTTTTATCTTCAGCGGTTAATTGTTGGCAATACTTGTTGGTTGAAATCAGCTATGATGGGTTAATCTGGTAGAGTTTCATCTACAATACCGATACAGAATTTTTGCACTCGACTCGCGGTTCGCTAACCATGTTAGCTGGTGAACCGAGTTATTATTTGTGTTGATGCCTTTTATGTTGCAGAAGTTCAATCGCAGTCTATTTTCTATCTTGGAGACGTTTAGGCCTGATGGTCCCCCCAGGCTAGCCTCTACCCGGAGATCCGAATGGGAGGCTATTTTACCTCCGGAGTATTTTGATCTGGGAGGCGCCATCATGCAATATTTCGTCTTTTCCACCAATATGGTGATATTTCACCGGGTGATGCGAGTGGACCACATCTATATACAATGTACCTCAACTTCTTTCAAATAAGAATGACTCAAGTTGGAGTGAATTGAGAATATGCAGTAATGCACAGCACAAATAACCTCGGTTGGTAGCGCAATGGTGTCGAGAGTTTATTTTACCTTGCAGAGTAATTTGCACTGGAAAACATCACCCTGTATGAGTGTGTAAGAGAAAACTTCAATTTAAGCAGAGAGCATGACAGGGATGCTTTTGCAGAAATGTGGTTTTAATATATGCAACAAAATGGACTCTAAAACACGCTTTGCTGGGAATGCATATAGGTAGGCTACAGTTCGAGAAATGGAAGTAGTACTTAGGGGCAACTTTATATTATAATAAAGCAGAGAGAATATTGGCAGAGTGCCAAAAACGCCGTTTACTTTTCGGCTTTTGAGAAAGTGACTGTCAAATAGTGAGTTTACTTATATGGCCGAGTGCCACAGGGAACGCTTACTATAGGGACTTACTTGTGAGGAACAACTTAGATGGCCGAGTGCCACGGGGAGCGCGGACAATCGCGACTTATTTGGGAGAGAGTCTGGGAACAAGTCTCTTCAAGAAGGCGAGGGCGCATCCTGGTTCCTTATCGCGTGAATTTACCCCCACTTCTGGCCTGGAACATCTCTTCCGTAGAGGGTAAAAATTGTAAATGTAGAGAAGTTATACAAAACCTTAACATCACCGATTGTCTAAATAAAAATTATGAATTTTAACACAAACTTGGTCGAAATCTGCTGACTAGTTTTCATAAAATTCGATTATTATAGATCGGAATTTTAAATTGACGGTTTCCGGAAGTTGCTGTAGGAACCACTATGATTGGTCGGACGCGTTTCTGCTTATAGCTGACCCTAGCTTGTGTTTTGAAATAAGTGGATTGTATGGTTCGAAGCAGTTCTACTTCTAGTTAGACTGATGATGAATAAACGTTGTGACAAGAGATGGCGCTAAGAGTGTCGCCGCGAGTTTTTAAAGGGCATTGGTTGTGATACACAGTGGCGTCAAATATTAATATAATACGAATTAAATTGCAAGATTTGAAAACATGTTCAAATGGTTTTTGAACAACCAATATATTTTTTGGACAATTTAAACAAGGTATTTTTTAGATTGAACTTTACTTTTCAATGGTGTATGTAGAGATTTTGTGGATGTGTCCTTATAGTTGATTTTGGAGAATTCCGAGAATTATTATAAAATTTAAAAGTCATCATTCCGGTGTACAAAAATTTTAATTCGCACCACCCTAAGAATTAAAGAAATAGCGTTATGATTCGGTTAACTGACCGAGTTATCACCCTGTCATCCCCTGAATTCAGTCAGTGGGCCTTCAACAAAGCAAGAAATGCATTAAAAAACAACAAATATCCAATAAAACAAATAATTTTATAATAATTCTCGGAATTCTCTATAGTTAACTATAATAAATAAACATATTACTATTCTCTGCACTCAAGAGCTCTCAGAGAAACTTAAATATATTTTTATCCAAACACTACAATGTGTCATAAAGCACAAAAATGATTAAAATCTTTATATACACCATTAAAAAGTAAAGTTGAAACAAAAAAAAAATAAATATATTTTACTCTATACCTTGTTTAAAAATATATTATTATTATAAATAATTCAATACCTTGAAAATCGTCTGAAAGGGCATAAATGTATAAAAAAATTCCTCAACTGCCCTACACAAACATGAAAAGAACACTAAACATGAATTCAATTTTAAAGAAACCAAAATCAAGATTTGAAATAATTCATATAAAGAAAGATACTGACAGTGTAAATGACAGACAAGATATAGTGTAAATTAAGACAGATTTATCATCATTTGATAAGGGATTCTAAAGTACTTTTTCAATGACAACTGAAATAAATTGAATTTGAAGTTAGACCCCGGTAAAACGAAGGAAAAAAAGTGAAAAGAAAGCACCAAAGATCCCTAAACTTTTCAAACAAAAATAAAAATCTTTAAAAGACTATCGAGTCATTTGTGAATATTAAGGAACATGGAAGACCTTAATCTTTAAATTTTTGTCCAAGCTTTATTAAAACTATAAAAATATGTATAAAATAAAATAACCATGTAAAAACTGTTGTTTAATTCAGAAAAGGACTTATACAAAAAGTACCAAAATATATTATTTTAATCTGTCAAGGAGAGGCAAACATTTTTTTTTAAATGATGATGCATCAAAAAGCTCGGGTGCGGCCCTTATATTAAAGTTGCCGAAGCTTAAAATATTGCACGTCCCGAGAATTAAATAAATAATTAAATAAAGTATTACGCAACCGTACCAAGCCTTTTATATGTGAATGATTTAAATTGTTGTATAAAACAACAAGTCGTTCGTTTGTCATCCATAACATGTGTACCGAATCGGTGAAAGTTTTATCGGTACCCGAACAGGTGCTGTTGCCCGAGCTCGTGCAACTTTAGTAACAAAAAACCCGACTGAAGTATGGCTGAGATATATATTAGAGATCTTTCACGTCGTTGGTTGGTGGATGTAGGGTCTAGAGTTCATGCAGGGTGGGCTAAATTATAATCCGGATATTTCGGCCTGGTATTTGCAGGTACATTTTATAGTACTGATTGACTTTGAAATCATTAAAATTACGGTACGCCATTGCATTTTCGTACCAGCCACGTTTGTTCAATAATTGGGGAGAAGCCTAACTTTAAATGTAGCTAACTACAGACCTTTCATCGTTGATGAAGAGCAGGAAGAGAATTATTGGCCCAATGTGTTATCTCTAGGAAACACCTGACGGCATCGCAAACTCTTCAGCCGAAGAACCATGGACGGTGACGCGCTGGAGACGATCTGTAAGATAGGAAGCGATAAACCTTAAGTAGTACCTCGATATTCCCATTTTGTAACGCTTCGTCAACAAGTCGTGACACACGCTATCGAAGGCCTTGGACAGATCCATATATAGATATAACATCAACCTGGTGTCCACTCTCGACTAATGCAGCTATAAAATTCTGAAATACAGCCAAATTCGTAGCGGTAGAGCGCTTTTCGTAGAAGCCATGTTGTTCAGAAATTCTGATGGGCTGAAAATTTCATCTCTCAAGATTGACTCAAATAACTTGGGGATAGAGGAAAAGATTGAAATTCCCTTATAGTTATTAATTTCCGATCTGTCTCCAGACTTAAAAACAGGAACGAGATTTGATTGCTTCCAGAATCTTGGGAAGCTTTCAGAATTAAACACTACTTGAAACAATTTACATAGCGGAAGAGCGAGTGAGGGCATTCCTTCAAAAGCATTGGGGGTATTCCGTCTGGCCCAACAATCTTAAAATGATCCAATGCTAACTCGTCAGGTGTAAAATTTTGGTAGATTAAATCAGTTGCATACTCAATGTCATCGACGTCACGTATCTTTTTTCCTGCGGGGTTACAGTAACGTGATCGAAAATGTGAGGCAAAAGCTTCGGAAATATCTGATGGTGTTTCAAAGCTTTGATTGTTACACTGCATTGTACCAGGAAGAGACGAGTTTGAGTTGTTAAGGCTTTTCACAAATGACCAAAAATTCTTAATATTTTCAGCTATCAAGTGTTCTGTTCTTGTGACATATAGTAGATAGCACATATCCGTTTGAAACTTTGTCTCCTTACGTACATGTGAATATGCAAGGTAATCCGAATCAAGTCCACTATGCTGATCAAACCATTTAGAGTATTTACGGTCCTTAATAAGGTTCTTTGGAACAAACTGATTGATTCCCTCGAAGAGTGTTTCGTAAAAAGATCTGGCAAGGGCATCTGTGTCACTGGGAATTTCAAATGAAGGTCATTCCACCCGAGAATAAAAACGATCAAGTTCGAGAAAGTTGGCCTTTGCAAAGTTTTATACTTCTAAAGTAGTCTCACTTTTAAGATTGTGAACATGCTGAAGTCGTATGTAAGGTTCGAGTGGTGGATGATAAGCATCTACAGGGAGAAGAGGCACATGCGTACTGGTAACCCGAATACCATTGCAGTCATCAGAGAATATTAAGTCGAGATATCGGTTAGAACTATTAGGAGTTGAGTTAATCTGTTCCACGTCCAAGCAAACCATGGTATCAACGAGGCTTCTGAAGCACCAGGGGAGAGATGTTGAGGTACCATCATGTTGTCTTCCACGACCCAGTCGAACTAGGGAATGTCAAAATCGCCTAAGATAAGAAACTTGCATTCAGCAAATTTTACGGACTTACAAGAATTACAAAATGATTTATTTATTTAATCGTTTAAGGACGGATTTAATTTTCTTGTTGGTTTTTAGCTTCCAGCTAAAAATCTATATTTTGGGGATGTACAAATAAGAGAAAATGAGTTTTTGCACTTTTTAATAAGTTTCTTTGTGATAAAAAATAGACAAAATGGTGCACTAGGAAACTGCGATCAAAATATCATTTCTTATTGAAAGCCTGAAAACAGTTAGTTTTCTCGGTAAGACAAAGACCCACTTTGCATGTGGGGACATCTAGTTAGATGCGGTTGCAACCGTGTGCTGCAAAGTGCACAACGAACTTTGGTCCCATGAATTGGCATATGAGCAACTTTATCATATATCCTTCAGTGAAAATCCTTTAGATTCAATCATCTGGCACCCAGAGAGCGTGCTTTGTACCCGATGAACCACTGCTAAGTTTACGAAATGCCAAATAACTTTTGGCCACCATTTTGCCACTTCCTATCCACCTTGCAATTACCACCATACTGGTCACATCTATCTAAGAAGTTCATGTGCATGATGTAATCCTTCACCAAGGCCAAACATGGAATATCAGTCGAAGTTCGATTCTTTTGCTTTCTTGGAACAGTAACAGTGTCTTCAAGATCATGAAAGTTGCTTATGAACGAAAGTTTTGTGTCTTTCCACTACAAATACACCAGTTCTTTAGAGCTCATTCTCCAATCTGAATCACCCCTCATTTTCATCCTTTCTCTGACCTTAGATTCTTTGGTTCACCCTGGCGCCCTCTTCTAGCAGTTCCACACGCGTAGATCTCATCTGCCAATAGTTTCTGTTGCAGCTGAAGTTCGTTGATGAAATTGTCGAAGTAAACACGGTGATATTTTCCGACCATGAGCGCGTGACTAGTGAGATCTTTCACAACTCGGCTGTCACGCACTCATATCATCATATTTCAATCAAAAATAGTGTTCAACTCACCTTTCATAATAATTCTGCTGATATGTAAATCCTCAAAAATAAACACTCGTCAACAACCTTGAAAAAAATGAAATTCCAGATCAAACGTGCTGCCGGAACGTGGCATGGGATTTGGTGGTGGCAATATCAAGCTACACAGCGGGCCAGAGTGGTCCCGTCCAACGCTCACTACACTAGGCCGCATAGAGAATTATTTTGAATTGTGGTTCCAGTGTGGAACCACCGGGACGGAAATTAATCTGTCTGAGCTACATCTATTAAGATATCTATAAATCATATATATCGTGAAATTTTAACAATACATATGGATGTTCATATATCACTCCAATGTCTAGCGCACATCACAGCATTTTCATTGTACGTCCATAGATCCCGGAGGGTACATGGAACTTGTAGGGATTGGCACGCCAGGAGGTGCTCCATTGTCTGCGAATCTCCGCATTCACATGTCTCCTCTTCCGCATATCCCCACTTCAGGATGTAGTTCTTGCACCTTCCCATTTGGAAACGTAGTCGGTTGAGGGTTTTCCAGGTACCCCAGTCTAGGCCCGAACTGGAAGGAAGTTTTTCTTTTGGATTCCAGTATGGGATATCATTGTCTGCTAAGCGCTCTGTACATTTTGCCTCCTTGGTTGCAGTTTTAGAGGCTGTGAGGGGCTGTGTTGACTGCATAAAGTTTCGTCTAGAATTTAGTCTAGTCACAGGCGGTACATGTTCGTCAGTAGCGTGCCGTGGGTATAAGGGCGGGAGGGGCGAGCTATTCCGAGGGCGCCGAATGATGAGCCATTGCATAGGAGGCTGAGGCGGCATTCGCCCCCCCTGGCCCCCTACACGGCACGCTACTGATGTTCGTGCAATGGGTGTCTGGTGTCGTTGTATTGTCTGCTTCGTTCGGCCATGGCTTCGGTTTCCCTTCTTATTTGCGATCCCGGCTAGCATGTACAGTTGGTCAAGGCTGGTGGGTTTTAGGCATCCCGTTATTAAACTGCACGTGTCGTTCAGGACAGGGTCCAGTCTATAAGTGTGTGCTGATCTCTTCCATACGGGGGATGCATATTCGGTTGCGGAGTAACACAGCGCAAGGGCCGAGGAACGCAGGACGTTAGGGTTGGCTCCCCAGCGGGCGTTGGTCAGTGTCCGGTGGATGCCGTTCCTGGTGTTGACTTTGGCCTTGGTTTTATCGATATGCTTTCTGTAGATCAGAGATCGGTCTAATGTAACACCAAAGTAAACTGGGTCTGGGCAGAGTTGCAGTCTGACAGAGTTCCACTCTATAGGTGGAATAAGCATGTCTGCGTCTTTGCTGCATTCGGCCGGAGCTGGTTTAATCTATAATAATAGCTCATCCTTGATAGGGATTCTGTTAGGAGCTTTTTTGATTGGTAGGTGATTGCTACATCATCGGCATAAATGAATCTCCTTATTGTTGGGCCAGTTGGTTGATCGTTGGTATACACGTTGAAGAGCATATGTGCTAGCACGCTACCCTGGGAGAGACCATTCTTCTGGGTCCTCCAGCGGCTTCTTGTATCTTGAAACTCTACATAGAATCTTCTGTTATATAGCATTGTTTTTATTACTTTCGTCAGCTAGTAGTTCTGTCATTTAAAAAAATTATCCACTAATATTTTATGATTTATAGTGTCATAAGCCGCTGTTAGATCTATAAAGACGGCTATTACCTTGGCTTTTAAACACAATTTTGGTATTGTGTTGTTGGTCCAGCAAGAGTTGGACATTTGAAGAAGCCAGTTCAGGTCTAAGAGGCCTGATAAACTTATCAGGAACTCATTCAGGATGTCATCTGGGCCTGGGGCCTTCCTGGTCTTCAGAGACTTGATTGCGGTTTTCAGTTCTGTAGTGGTAAAGTAAGCCATATTAGTTTGTCTAGGCTGTTGTGCTATTCTGAAAGTGAAAGTCCCTTTCACATTTTGACCAGTCTTACCGTTTAGGAGTAGCTGATGCGCGATTTCGTTAATAGTGATGTTTACCTGGTCTTTGGAAGATGTTGGGGCGCTTGATAGCTTTTTGATAAGGCTCCAGGCCTTCCTGCTGCTATGGCTCTCATGGCATGGCTTTCTATCGCGTCTTTCCATGTCTCTTGTCTATTCCTACTTATGAAGTCTGTCAGCTGGTCGCCTAGCTCAATGCTTTCCGGAGAGAAGGGATTCCGACTGTAGTGTTTTAGGTATTCCTTGTATTTTCGTTGGAGAAGCCCGGTATATAGCAAGTTCTACAACCGCGGGGAATACTGTGCCTCGCTGTATTTTTGATTGCAGAGATTAAATATTCATACCTTTCTGGGTTTGGTTTCTAATTTCTTCGTCAACTTCTTCTGTAAATTTGCCCCATTCGGCCCTTCTTAGGTTAAACCGCCTTTTAAAAGGGACCTTCTGCGGCATTATCACCGGTCTAAACTTCAGCATTATTGGCCCATGTTGGGAGTGTGGGATTGAGTCAATAACAACTGTCTTGCCACATGGTCCAGCTAGAGACTTGTTGATGAAGATAAGGTCTGGGTTGTTACATATCTTCCATCTGCCACTAATTAAGGAAGCGAGCTGTTTCTGGTCATTGATGAGGGCCATGACTACGGGTCCGTCGTTGTGTCGCGTTGAAAACTTTCAGGATTGATTTCGTTGACAGAAGATTTTAGAAGATCATTCACACTCAAATACCTATGGATTTGAGTATGCAAGAAGCATCGTCATCTTCAAGAGTACCTATAAAGCTGTTACATAAGTACCTTATGAGATGATTCTTATGTCGTCGTTCAAAGAGTACTTTACTACGATGGGAACAAAACCATCGTGTAATCCATGAAAAGATGTTTTTAGGACATTATTCTGGTTTGCAATAAAATTATTAAGTACAGGTCGGTTCTTCCAGAATGGGGTTCCGACCGCGATTAGATTCGTAGAATTCGCTATATCCAGAAGTTGTTCAATTTTCTGTTTGAGGACATCTTTGTCGGTAATGCAGTTACGGGGCCCAATAAAAAGAAAAAGATAGTCTTTGCGGGTCGGACGTTGCTTGCAGGAGGTGCAAATATCAACGAGTCCCTCAATAGTGATTCCGTTCTTCCACTGACGGTTTAAGTCGAGAAGTCCTCTTCAAAAATTTGTAAATAAGTGGATAGAGCATCTTGCGAACTTATCTCTAATAAATCACCTTCTTTTTGGCCGATTACTCAGAACGACAAAGAACCTGTATTGCAACTAATCCTATTTTCGAGGATTAGGGGAACTTCTTATATTAATGGGAGATTTCAACGCAAAAATAGGTAAAGGAAGGGAAGAACATCATGTTGGACCACGCAGGGGCTCGGAGAGAGAAACGACAGAGGAGAAACTCTGAGTATGTTTGCGACGGAACACAACTTAATTATTCTGAACACTTTTTTCAAACTCCCACCTAGACGGCTGTATACGTGGAAGTCGCCTAGAGATAATGGTGAAGACGTCATCATAAGAAATCAAATAGATTATATCCTAATCAACGCAAGATATAGAAACAGCTTCACAAGTGTAAAAACCTGTCCAGGCGCTGACATTCAGTCTGATCACATTCCTCTAGTGGGAGAATACAAAACCAGGTATAAGAAAGTACAACGAAAAATTCCTAAGAAACAAGATATCAGAAAATTGAAGGATAAAATAAGTAAAGTCCTGAATGAAAATTGTAGAGAAATCGAGGAAAATGCCGGAAACACGGAAGAGAAAATACATTCACTTAACAAAGAGGTAGAGAAGATCAAAGACAAATTTCTGAACAACGAAGGAAGCAAAACAAAACGTGGATGACCGAGGAAATACTACAGATGATGGAAGAGACGAAAAAACACCAGAATAACATAACCGCATACAGGAACATACACCGTGAAATACAAAGAAAGATCAGAGAAGCCAAGCAGAAAGAAATGGAAGAAAAATGCCATGAAATAGAAACGCTGCAACAGAGATTTGATGACTTCAATGTATATAAAAGAGTGAGAGAAATAACTGGCAAATACAAAAAGAGAACAGTAGGAAAACTCGTCAATGACAACGGAGAACTTATTGTGCACCAACGACACTTGGAAAAAATACATAGATAGTTTGGTCTTCGATGGGACCGAACAGAAACCGGACCACCAATACTAACAAGTGAGATAGAAGCAGCCATAAAATCGTTGAAAGAAGGCAAAGCTCCAGGATCGGACGGGATACAGACAGAGTTCCTTAAGCTTTTGGATGAAGAATCAATAAAAATTATCTGCAAAATATTTAACAATATCTATGACACCGGCATTATCCCGAAAGAATGGCTCATTTCTGAATTTATATTGCTGCCCAAGAAACAAGGGACAAAGAAATGCGCAGAATATAGAACCATAAGCTTAATGAGCCATTTACTCAAGCTTTTCCTTAAGGTTATCCATCGCAGAATATACAAAATATGCGAAGAGAGAGTAGCAGATACACAATTTGGCTTCATGAAAGCAGTGGGAACAAGCGAAGCACTGTTCAGTATACAAGTATTATTCCAACGGTGTAGGGACATGAATTACGACATTTATACCTGCTTTGTAGACTACCAAAAGGCGTTTGACAAAATCCAACACCAGAAGATGATATAAGTACTGAAAGGCACCGGAATGGATGATAAAGATCTCAAAATTATACAAAACTTGTACTGGAACCTGGAAATCAACGCTGGAGATGAAACAACAGAGGCAGTTAACATTCTGCGGGGCGTACGACAAGGGTGTATCATCTCCCCTCTGATATTCAATCTGTATTCAGAAGAGATATTTAGAGAAGCTCTGGAAAACGATAAGAATGGAATTCTTATAAACAGTGAACTACTAAATAATATCCGCTATGCAGATGATACCGTCATATTTGCAGATAGTATAGAGGGTCTACAACAGCTAATGAACAAAGTGAATGAAGTAAGTGAACAATATGGGCTAAAAATGAACATCAACAAAACAAAATTTATGGTCATAAGTAAAGAGAAGAAAGAAAACTGCCAACTATTTATTAAAAATATCCAATTTGTCTACCTGGGAACCTTAGTAAACGAACAGTGGGACCACTCACAAGAAATCAGATGTAGAATAGAAAAAGCAAGAGATGCCTTCATCAAAATGTCTAAGCTCTTCAAAAGCTACCACCTCAAATCAGATATCAACGTAAAAATCCTGCTCTGCTATGTGTTCTCCATATTATACTATGGATCCTGGGCATTGACCGAAGCAACTCAAAAGAAACTCGAGGCCTTCGAGATGTGGCTCTACAGAAGGATCCTTAGAATATCATGGGTGGATAGAGTGACCAACGAAACAGTACTGGAAAGATTGAGGAAGGAAAAAAAGGTGATGAACACGATTAAGAAGAGGAACCTGGAATATTTGGGCATATAATGAGAAATGACTCCAAATACAAACTCTTAAAATCCATCCTCCAAGGAAAAGTGTTTGGAAGGAGAGGGCCCGGCAGAAGAAGGATATCATGGCTCAAGAACTTAAGGACATGGTATTCAAAAACAACCACAGAACTGTTTAAAGCAGCAGCCAACAAGGTCATCATAGCCAGGATGGTCGCCAATATTCGAAACGAATAGGCACTTGAAGAAGAAGAAGAAGAAGAAGAATTGATTTTTTCTTCAGAAAAAATATCTCGTTGTTGGCTTTGTTAAGATTGTTTACTTGGAAGAAAATTATATCTCAGTTGTTCCATTTCATATAGTTCCAAAGCCAGGTTTTTGTTTTGATATTCGAGGTATTTTATTTGATCCAAGAGTTGTTTGTTCTTTTCCATAAGCTTGACGATGTCCTTATTTAGGTTTGCAATTTCGTTCTTCTGGTCCTCAATCTGACTAGAAAAATCCCTTTCAACGTCGATCACTGAAGTGTTTCTCTTAAGTCGAAATATATGTATCTTTAGATTTTAGGTCAGTCGATTAATTAGTTATTTCTACTCGTAGTGTCTGAATAAATAATTTATAACTAGTTGTTGAACGTCAAAAGAGGCCGGCTACACTTACTTACGTCATGCATACTCCAGCCCTTCAGGCCATTGAACTAGTTCCTTCTCTATTAAACATTTCAAATCAAATCAAATACATTCCGTTACGCAACGATCTCGATTTATGCTCCGCATAAACGATCATACCGAAATGGACTAATGAGATAGGAAAGTATAGAGAGAACATTCGCCAATCACGTTATTCTATAATTGTAGTATTAGAAACATTTTTTTGTTGTTGAATAAGTCTGAAAAATGCCCATAAAAGTTTTTCCTTTCGAGTTGATGCAACGAGAACGAGAACTGTACAAATTCAAGCAAATCGCGTCTATTATGTCATTATTTATTAAAACATAATATCCATGACTGCTGACATACTGCCTTAGTGACGATACTTAGTTATTTGGGATTTTTTTCAATTCGATTTTATTGCTAAATTCTGACTAAGGTTTTCTTAAAATCATTTCGCAACATTATTGTTCGTAACAGGTTAAAACAAAAATAGTATGTATTTGTGTCAATAGAGCCATTATCTCTGATGCAACGCAACGTCTGCTCAATAGACATAAATTCGATTACATACTAGGTGTAGGTCTCATATAAAATATGGTTATAATTTTGTATTAAATTAAAATATCAAATAGAAAACTAGGTGTTCCGTACCACGAGCCACACCTCCTTGTATATGTTACAGGAAGTACCCTGCTCCAGGATATATTAGTTCAGCCGATAGTATTTCCTAGGACGTACTAGCATTGCCTGCTAGTTTTTAGGATAAATAATATTAGTTTTGAATTTTGATTTTGTTAAATGTTTTTGTAACAGGCAAAGCCTAGGCAAGCTGCTTTTTTTTTTAAATATGGGTAGCGTCAAAAACGAACTAAAACTAATCTAAACTAACCCAAACTAACAACAATTGTGTCAGACTTTGCCTAAGCAGCATTTAAAGATCCTTTACACAAATAGTGCACTATGTAAAAATCGACCTCTCCTATTGGTCGATCCATCTCGTATTACGAGATGTCTGCGTGATGCAAACGGATTCTGTCAAGAGCTCTGGTGGTGCAGAGGTTTATACAGCTGGTTCTCAGCTGGACGGTCGAGGTTCGAACCCCGTTGCTATTTTTTATTTTTTTCTTAAGATTATGTATCTAAACAGTTTTTTTCTTGATTTTGGGTATGTCTTGGGTTAGTTTGGGTTAGCACCTGGTTAGTTTCCTTTTCTTGAGGCCCCGTAGCGAGCGAAGCGAGGGGAGGGCAATGCGGATCGACCAATAGGAAAGGCCGATTTTTATATAGTGCACTATTTGTGTAAAGGATCTTATAATGCGCCTAAGCAATCATAGGATTGATTAGGCTTTGTTTGTGACATTATCAAAATCAAAATTTACATCTAATATTAGAAAACAAAAATTACACATAAAAAATATACAACATAAAAGTAAATATGAACGAGTGAATGGTTTTTTCAAATAAAAATCGCCTTTTGTATTCAATTTACTGCTTACTTTATATTCGCAAATATATGTCTCAAATTCGAGCCTCACCATTGGAATCTCAGAAATTATAAAAAGTTCGAAGTCGGTTAAAACATGGCAAAGAAGCGGAATTTATTCCCAAACAAAATGATAAAATGGCATCTTTTTTAGTTATCAAAGTTCCGGAAAAAACTGATATTCTGAAATAGTGTTTTAATATTCCTTCATCAGATAAAGAGATAATTGAAAATAAATAATTAAGTTTAGTTGTTCTTGACAAAATGGTACTAGCAAGATCGGCTTTGGTACCTTCTTCATAAAACTTCTTTTGGTTCCTTCAGAACACTTTTTCTTGACTGAGCCGTCACGCGTCAGGTTCGTCATGCTCGTAAGGTTAGGATATGTAAATCTCATTCAGGTAAAGTTGATGTCAACTTCAGTTTTCTCGAAAACAGCTGTGTATGAAAATTTGAGATTTGGCACGTTTTTAGGCAACGCTGAAGGGCTACCGACGATTAATTGTTTTTGGCGACCAGATTTTCCGTTTCCGAGTTATTGCATCAAATGTGCGATTTTTCAAAATTTTCTTTTGATACACGATAACAGCCGAAAAAATTAAAAAATTTTGATGCGATTTTCTGAACAAGTTTTTCTGGCAGTCTCGGGAACCCGACTGAAATTTGCACAAATCGAAAAATGACGAATATTTTTTCTCAGCGTGTTTTTTTTTAAACGGGTCACATTGGATCGCTTTAGCGCCGAAAAAGTCGGGAGGGTCGAAAAACTGAGAGGACAGTTCGATGGGGAATTGCTAGGAGAATTTTTCAGAGAAAATCTCAAAACTTCGATTTCTCGGCTAAAAATTAAGGTTTTTATTTTTTCTCGAAAAACAATTTTTTCTTAGAAAAACCGATCTCTTGACAAAGACCTACACCAAAAATTGGTTTACAAGATAATTTGGAAATAATGATATACCGTTTATACAGGTGAGTTAGCTGAATTTAAACTTTTCGCGATTTCGGGTTTTGAGACTAGTCCCCAACTAATATTTTATTATTGGAAAACAGAATAATTTGAAGCAACTGAACTTTCATACATGAGCAGAATTAATGATCTTTAGATTTTCAGCTTGAAAAATCTAATTTAAGCGTACGTGCCAGCCAATGCATAGCTATTTTCTGGAAATCAATCTCAGATGCGCAAACCTGGTAATATCTGCTATAAAAAAGTTTTATAGCAATTTTCCACACGAGATCGAGAAATACGAAATAATCGAGGTTACACTGAAACATGCAGAAAATTGCAAAAAAGTTTTTATTATTTGGGCAATTGTACGATTTGAATAGACAGCTTGGCTTTTGATGCATTATGGGAATTAATTGTCTTCCAATATTTTGGCATGACGTTTAGGTTGAAATATGTACAGGGTGGCCCGTTTATTATAACATGACACCTTATCTCAGAATCTGCGGAGTTTACCAAACATAGTTGAATACAAAAGTTTACTTAAACTTTTAAAATATTATATTTTTATATATACAGGGTGTTCGTATTTTCGTGGACAAGTATCAACTTCCTTATTTTAAATAAAATACCCTATATATTAAGGCATTTTTGAATTCCTCAGAAAATTCTAGATATATTTTACATATAATATCCTATTCCTAACCGTTTTTGACATATTTTGAATATTATGTCAAAAATGACGTTTGCAGGTCTAAATATAACTATCAATTTCTCTTGTTGGAATCCTTTATTATTTAATTGGAGTTGGTTTCCTCGTAGAAGGGGATCTACTAGAGCAATGTAAGGTTGCAAGTTTCTCAGCAAGAGTACAAAGCCTTGGGGGAGGTACCATGATATTAGCAGCGAATAATAACTACGATAAGAAGATTCACTCTCCGCGGCGGCACGTCAACGGTATGTCTCCTTCCCCGCGCGAAAACTAGCATGATACTGGCATGTGACCTTTGGACCCGGCGCACACTGGTCAAATTTCTAGGAAAGCTGGCCATAATAAGGTTTACCAGAAATAAGACATACAAGTTATTAAGTATTACACGTTTAATATATCGTGTTTTAGAGAAATAATTGTTGAATTTTTTGCTCATCATCTATATTTATATATAGGGAGTATCAATTAGCACTAACGATAAAAATCATGTATAAAAATCATTTGTATGTTCATAAATCGTTTTAGAAAATGAGTTTGAAAATTAAGGGCTCCTTCGTTGTAAAGAAAAGGGTTTTAAATTTTTAATTCGATGATCCAAATTTTGTTTTTGCAAAGGTTAATTCAGGAGTCACACGAGCAAAACGAATGTTAAGCGGACGACAGAAACGCGTTGATGAGGGCCTGAAATTTTGCCATACATATATTTCAGAGTTATCATTTTCTTTCTTAAATTAATCTAATAGGAACGAAACTAGTAAAAAATATAGAAGCATCAGTGCAGCTGTTGTTCAAAAACACTTGCTTATATTCTGACTATCCCAAGGTAATATTAAAGCCATATTTACAAATTAAAACTAAATTATAAATTTTTATCTGCTGATTCAGCCAAAGTATTTATTACCTCTTTTTATAATAACATCAGTCTTGCATCAGCAATAATGATTCTGCCGAAATTTAAGCTTCAGTTTCACTTACTACAATATTATGGGATTAGGGGTGGGCGACAATAATCGATTATTCGATTCACTTTTAAGAAATTACCGATTAATCGACTTATCGATTAATATTTCAGAAAATATGGATGATCGATTAATCGGTTATTCAGTTGTTTGCTAAAATATTAAGCGTTCAATCGATTATTCAATTTCTTGCCCACCCGGTACCGATGACTTTACAACAGATATAGCTTTTAAAATTCCAATAATTTAATAATGCGTTGAGTTAAGGGTAATTTAAATGACATTTGAAAATACCTTACGTACAATATATGAAGCAAAAAAAAACCAGAGAAACGTAAATGCTCAAACAAGACAGCAGCAGGGAAAGCTGCGCACGTTACAAATTTAGCCAATAAGGGATCCTCATTTGCATTTTAAGATCCTTTACACAAATAGTACACTATGTAAAAATCGACGTCTCCTATTGGTTGATCCATCTCGTATTACAATATGTCTTCGTGATGCAATCAATTTCTGCCAAGAGCTCTCCGGAGTGTCGTGGTGTAGAGGTTTAGACAGCTGGGTCTCACCTAGACGGCCTGGGTTCGATCCCCGTTCCTTTTTTTATTTTTTCTAAGTTTATGTTTCTAAACAGTTTTTTTCTTGATTTTGGGTACGTCTTGGATTAGTTTGGGTACGTCTTGGGTTAGTTTGGGTTAGCACCTGGTTAGTTTCCTTTCTTCGAGCCCCCGTAGCGAGCGAAGCGAGCAGAGGGCCATGCGAATTGAACAAAAGGAGAGGCCGATTTTTTATAGGGCACTATTTGTGTAAAGGATCTTATAACGCTCCTCATTTCGACGCGCCATTTTCTGATAATCTGGCTTCAGTACTTCAGTTGTTGCACAATTAGGTATAACACCAACACATATCCTCAACGGAGTGTTAGCACGTTAGCTGTGTAGTATATCAGTCTTTATCTTTTTATTATGTATTTGGGCAAAACTATTTGATAAGAAGGATCACTTTCCGCGGCGGCATGTCAACGATATCGGCAGGCCATGATACAAATAAAACAATCATGTTGGCAGGCGACCTTTGACGCGGCGGCCATAGACCAGCTCATCCTTTTGTCAGATTAATTTTCACGCCTAAATTATATAGTCGAGTCAAAATTCGATATAAGATAATATCGCTATTTTTTAGTTGTATTGTATTACAAAATAGGAAGGAAATATACAGTAAAAATATTGTGCGAAACCTTTAACCAATTTTAAAAACACCCAAAAGGCCAAAATTTAATTAAATATTAAAAGATGGGAAAAAATCGAGCAACATTTTCTTCTTGATGTCTTTTGTCAGAATATTAGTATTCGGAAATATAGTGAAATCATTAGCACAAAATCAAAATCTTTTAAATATTAGTTATTACATACCTTGAGTATTGTTATCAATAATAACTAATTAAAAACGTTAACAGATTTTTGAAACAGCCTGTTGAATACAAACTTTATTAAAAAATGTATTTGGTGATAATAATAAAAAAAAACATAACGTAAGTTTGACATGGAGCTGCAAACAATTCAGAAGATATCAATTGTGTTTTTCCAAAGCCAAATAGAGTGTTAGAGTGCTATAAATAATTTCGTCATAAATTTGATTAAATATACCGCAAACGAAAATATCGTTTATGGCCAGCTTTTATTTAAATTCAACCTGTGTGCGGCGATATTCGCCGAACGTTACCAGGCAACGAAGAAATTAAACGACGATCCCTTTGTAGTGCTCTCTTGTCATTAAGTGGACCTTCTTGTCGTAGTTAATATTCGCTGATATTAGTTAGGGAAAATTTTAATTTTAATTTTATGTTTTTAGACAATTTTAGTGTTTTTAATATTGAAAAATGTATAGCGCTAAGTGTAATTTTAATTGATAATATTTACATTATCTGCCTCTATAGGACGCCAGGAGGTGATATTGGTTCCTTTCTGTTTGCTTTGGAGAATGTTTTGGACTCTGTTGGCAATGGGGGAGATATCGTGTGGCAACGTCGCAACAGCGTAGTGGGTTCTTTGTGTGGTCATCAAAATTTGTGAGATTTTCCAAGTTATAAGTATAATTAAAATCCAAAAAACGTGTTAATCGAGAGTATAAGAAGGAATGAGCTCAGGGAAGTGTGGTCATAATCTTTGGAGAAGAGTTTTTCCTGTAATTGGATGATTTTAGTGCCAGTGGACAACGTGATCGCTAATAACGTTGCCAGATTGTAAGAAATGGACGACGAGATGAAAGACGTTAAATGCATAAGTTGTAAAAACACAACAGCAAATACCTATGCCATCCAATGTTGTAAGTGCAAAAAATGGGCACATATAAAATGCATAAATATTACAAAATCTACACTATTAACTTACGAAAAAGAACTAAAAGTTCCAAATGGGAAAATATGTTACTGTCAAGGTTGCGATAATCCTAAAAGACCAGTGGGCTAGTAAACACGCCGAGCAAAAAGGAATACACGGTTGCTGACGTGATGGAAAAATTATCAGATATGGACTCGAAGTACACAAATATTTTACAAAAATTCCAGGAACAGGCAGCAATGAATGGAAGTTTAAAGATGCAAATTAAGCTCCTAGAAAACAAAATTAATCATTTAGAACAGCAGGAACTTCAAACAGATCCTCAAAATCTGGAACCCCTAACCTCCAACCTAAGGTCAACATCTGAAACGATACAAGAAATTTCAGAGAGGGAGTACAGAAAGAAAAACTTAGTAATATTTCGAATTCTTGAATTGGAATCAGATGAACCAGAGGAACGGAAGGAACATGACATGAATATAACAAAAAAAGTGTTTAGAATTGGCTGTCAAGAGGTCATACATGACTCATTGAAGGTATTTAGGATAGGCAAAAGGGAGCAAGGGAAGACTAGACCCCTGAAAGTAATTATGGACTCTCAAGCAGATGTAAAAAAAATTATTACCAAGGCTAAACTGATAAAGGAAAAGCAGCAGTTTGCAGAATTGGCTTTTTCCACAGATAAAACAAAACAATAACAACTTCAGTATAAAGTTATTAGAGAAGAGTTGAGAAAAAGAAAAGAAAATGGAGAAGAAAATTTACAAATAAAATACTTTAAAGGGGCTTGTGGCAGAGGATGTTTTTGAGCCAGTAACGGACATAGAGAATAAATCTATTGAAGGGCACATTGAATGTGGCTGTGTGGTAAAGAAAAAAAAATTAAATTGTTATTCTATGTGTGTATGGTACTAATTTAGGTAATTTTGATGTTTTTATAGGGCAACTTGAGGAAATTCTCCTATATTTTCAAGTTCATTTTAAATTTTATAAAGTAATCTTATGTGGGGATTATAATATTAATTTACTTGATTCTACTCCTGACAGGAATATATTATTTCTTGACTTACTTGTGACATTTAACCTAACACAAACAATATCTGAGCCAACAAGGGTAAGGAAAAGAACAGCACTTATTGATAATTTCTTTGTTAATTTTGAATATCTCAAAGGTTTTGTTGCGGTCTCGGCTCTCTCAGACCATCACGCGCAATTATTTCATTTTGAATTAAAAAAAATAATAATAAAGGCAGACGAAGCAGCTGCTCCTAAAAGATTTTTTTCGAAGGTTAAACTTGAACAGTATCGTCAGGAACTGCTAGATGAATCCTGGGAGAATGTTCTAAATGAGCAGGATGTTGATAGATCATATGAAGGCTTTATGTATAAAGTAAAATCAATCTTGGATAGAGTTATTACTAAGAGTAAACTGAAACCTCAGCAAAATGAAACAAAGTTTTGGCTGACACAGGGTATTAGGACGTCTTGTAGGAGGAAGCAACAGATGTACGAGCAGAGGTTGAATGGTGAGGTGAGTGATGATAGTTATCGAGTGTACGCTAAAGTACTAAAAAAGGTCATTAAACAAGCAAAATTGCTATGCAATACAAAATATATTTCCCAGTCTGAAAACAAATGTAAAGCTACCTGGTCTTTAATTAATAAAATAACTAATAGAGCTAAGGGCATTGCAACACTTTTTGACAGTATTGATGCGGGGAAGTTTTCTGAAAAGGACTTACTTAACACAGTAAATAATGGATTTATTAATGCATGTCCAGGTGTCGGGGGGCCTACCACGGACTACTCAAGGATTAAAGTAAACAACAACAACTCTATCTTCCTGGCAGCATCGACAGCTCAAGAGGTGTGTGAATGCATTAAGGGACTTAAAAACAAAAAATATGTGGGGGATGATGAGATACCAGTTACTCTCTTAAAGACAGTGGCTGATGTTGTATCAGAACCTTTATCTCACATAATAAATCTCTGCTTTCGGGAGGGTATTTTTCCGGATGCACTTCAAATGGCACATGTCAAACCTATTTTTTAAAAAAATGGGAATAAAGAAGACTTGAAAAATTACAGACCAGTGTCACTCTTATCAAACATAGGTAAGGTTTTTGAAAAACTAATGTATGAAAGAATTTTGGGCTTTTTGGATGGGAGTGCTGTGATCAACAACTGTCAATTTGGGTTCAGAAAGGATTTTTCTACGATAAGGGCTATATATTCGGCACTAGTGGAAATACTAGAGTCTATGAATGAAAATATGCAAACTATTGCAGTATGTCTGGATCTTTCAAAGGCCTTCGACAGTGTGGATCACACCATTCTTGTTCAGAAGCTCGAAATGTATGGAATTAGGGGTGTGGCTAAAAATCTTATGACATCTTACTTAACGAACAGAAGGCAGTGTGTTGTTGAAAATAATCAAATTGGTACAAAGATAAAATCGAATGTGGTGCATGTAAGGAAGGGTGTGCCTCAGGGCTCAATCCTGGGCCCGCTGTATACAAATGAGCTTCCGTCACTGATTGATGACCATGTAGTTCTGTATGCAGATGATACCTCCATCATTATGAGCAACCAGTTGGGATTAGATATGGGGCGGCATCTCGAGGGTTCGCTTGACACTCTGCGGGGATGGTTCTCTGACAACAACCTATTGATGAATGTAGAAAAAACTAAAATCATGCAGTTTTTAGTTAGGGGTAATGAAAATATTACATATAAAATCAATGAAAAAACTATGAGACAACAAAAACCATTTCATTCTTAGGTATGACAATTGATCAGAGGTTGGACGGAGAGCGCATGTCGGGGGTCTGTCGGGGGAACTCTCGAGGTATTGCTACGCACTTAGAGTCCTTGTGAGTGAGGTGAGTTTGGAGGCCGCTTTATTTGTATATCATGCACACATCCTGTCTAGGATAAAGTATGGGATTATTTTTTGGGGAAATTCTGTTGAAGCTGACAGGGTGCTAATTCTGCAGAAGAGATGCCTAAGGACTATGTTCGGAGTAAAAAATAGAGACAGCTGCAGACCTGTGTTTAAAGAAAGAAAACTCCTTACAGTTACAAACTTATTTATTTTAGAATCAATAAAGTTTATATTACAGAATGGAGCACTTTTCGAATCAAATGCCAAAACACATGATTATAACACTAGAACAAAAAGTGATTTCTTACTAGACAAAACAAGATACACATTTGTACAGAGAAATGTTCATTTTAGTCTACTAAAAATCTGGAATAAAATCCCAGAGAAAATAAGGTCTCTTTCAGAGAAAGAATCTTTGAATGCTCTAAAAGGTATATTGGTTGAAAATCCGTTCTATAATGTAGGAGAATTTTTTCAGTAGTCATTTTGATTGTAATGTTGATTTTAAGTTTTGATAATGTCAATGACTGTGATCCTGTGATAATGTTTTAACTATGTATTGTAATTTTTGTACTTGTCATGTTGGTGATATAACATATTGTACTATTATTGTTATTATTATTATTGTAACAAATATTTAAAATTGTGTGACACGTTCTTCACCTCTCTGAGGTCTATGTAATTTATTTTACGATGGAACAAATAAATCTTTTCTATTCTATTCTATTCTATTGTTCAAGCAGGAGATATCAACGTACCCTTTAACACCATGGACGGTATCACTCTCACGCTTCTTGACCTTTTGGGGTCATACGGTTTACATCAGGCAATCTTTGAGCACACACGTGGCGAAGCTTGCTTGGACAATATCTTTGTTAATTTTGAGTTTAACCCACTTTCAGTGAAAATTTTAAATACCCATCTCTCAGATGATTTGGGCCAACAGATCAGATTTTCGTTTAGATCTAAACTCAATATATTGCTGGAAAAGAAATCTTTCGACCATTAACCCAAAATGGATTAAATAAGTTTTATAGTATCATTGAGAATGTTTCCTGGGATTTCATTGACAATATAAAGATTGACATTGAGCGGAAATTTGAAGTTTTAATGGATCTTCTAGAGGGTGCATACTTGGAATCTTTCCCTAAAAGAGAACTTACTGTCAGATCAGATCAACCACGCACAGTGAATTGGTTTGATAATGGTCTGAGAGGTATGAATGAGAGAGAGCCTGAATCTGTTAAATGAGGTGTGCAGCAGTACAATCGAGTGAGTGATTGGATAGAATTTAAAAAAATTAAAAATAGGTATATAGAACTGCCATATGCAACGCAAAAAAGGCAGCTAATGATAGAGCAATACACTCCTCCGGTAACTCTTGTAAATATATGTGACAAATTATAAATTCGAAACGAGGTAATTCAAAAAACAAAGGTGCTATTGACTGTGATATATCTCCTCAAGACTTCAATAGTTATTTTGCGGGGATAGCTCATGACCTGACAAATAGCATGCCACCCTCTGCCACTGCCCCACTTTCATACTTGAGAAATGTGAATTCTGTATCTAATATGTTTGAATATAAACAAACATTTTATATTGAAATGAGAGATATAATATCAAAACTAAAAAATAAAAAATGTACAGATACATATGGACTAAATGTGCAACTTATAAAATCTGTAAAAAGCCTAGGGTACATTCCTCTCGCAAAGCTATTTGACCAAGGGATTTATGAGTGTGTCTTTCTGGGGGTTTTGAAGAGAGCTCTTATTACACCTGTGTTTAAGAAGGGAGATAAATAACAGGTTACAAACTATAGGCCAATTTTATTACTGCCCATTATATCAAAAATATTCGAAAAGATCATGGCAAAACAACTTGTTGAACACTTTTAGACCAACAATTTATTCAGTGACCATCAATTTGGCTTCAGATTAAAGAAGAGCACAGTAATGGGAGTTCTTGAGCTCGTGGATGCAGTTATGGACTCATTCGAAGGCTTAGAATATTTTGATGCCCCATTCTGCGACCTCAGCAAGGCTTTTGACTGTGTCACACACTTTCTCTTATTAGAAAAATTAAAGTCATATAATTTTAGTGAAAAAAGTATAAAATTGACGCGGTCATACCTTGCTGACAGGTATCAGAGGGTGCAGGTGTGTGGAATGTTGTCTGCGGAAGTGCTCTTGGATATTGGGGTACCGCAGGGATCGGTATTGGGCCCAATTCTGTTTCTGATTTTCATGAATGATCTCCCACTTAGCTTTGAAAGTGCCAAATTTGTGCTTTTCGCAGACGATACAACTGTTGAAGTGTGTGGTGAGACTGTGGGGGATGTAGAGAGAAATTTATTAGAGGCACGGGAAGCTGTGGGAGAGCGGCTCCTATCAAATCGCTTATTTCTTAATGCAGAAAAGACCCAAAGCATGATATTTTCGCTGAGAGAGATCAATGGTGACCAATGCGAATCTGACAGATTTCTTGGAGTGGATCTGGATTCAAGATTGATTTGGGAGCCTCAGGTTGTAGGGTTGTGCGTTAGACTTAGGTCTGGGGTCTTTGCTTTGGGAAATCTAGTAGGATGTGTATCCCAGGAAATACTAAGAACTGCATATTTTGCTATTTTCCACAGTAAGATGACCTATGCTGTTTTGGCCCTGGCTGGTTCATCACATTCGGCCCGCGCTTTTGGGCTCCAAAGAAGGGCACTGAGGTTCATGTCGGGCCTGAGTTACAGGGAGGATTGTAGGGTTGCATTTACACAGTGGAGTGTATTAACTTTTCCCTGTGCATATATTCTGGAACACCTCTTGTACATAAAAAAATAATAGGGACAAATATAGAACATATGAGAGCCTCTATAATCATAACACTAGGGGAAGGTTCAATCTGGTTGCACCCTATAGCAGACTGGAATTGTGCCAATGTAGGCCAGATTTCCTTGGTGTCAAACTTTTTAACAAATTACCTTCACAAGTCAGGGAACTTCCCTTTAACCAATTCAAAAAGAACCTTAGAGTCTTAAATATGTAGTATTTTATGTCTTTAGTGGATGATACTAGTAACTTGTTTTTTTTTAGTATTTTCTACCATAGTATTAATTTTTTAATGTTTGTAGTATTCTTTTGACTTTGTGTAAATGCTTGTACATTTTTTACATGAAATATATTTGATTTGATTGATTTGATTTAAGTAGTCTGTGTTGGCATTTTTATAATAAATAAATACAGGGTGATCAAAACCTAACATTAAAAATTTTAATGAAAAAATTGTTAAAATTTTTTTTTTTTTTTTAAATCGAAACCCCCTATTTTTATAATTATCTTATTTAGCATTAAAAATAAGGGCGACTTTGTATAAGATGTTCTATTCGAAAAACTTGTAGTTTTTGAAATATTGGCAATTTAACATTTTTCTATTGTAAAAATGCAATACGGCTTTTAAGTTTTGTTATTAGTTGGCCATGACAGCGAGGCGTGGCGAAAAAATAAACAATCGAGCACTATAGAAATGACACTATTTCTTATCGCCTGACAAAACACCTTAAGTTATTAATCATTCTTCGGACGCAGCTGTTCTAGCAGATACAATAGTCTTTCTTTTGCATCATGTATGGTAACCTATAGTGTTAAAATCCCCACCGCATAGGTAGCCTTCTACAATGTGTCTAGAAATGTAAAACGCTGGCCATTGGTAGTGTTCTTCTCTGTGCTAAAATGCGATATTTATAATTTAAATTATAACGTAATCAGGTGCAGTGTATCTAAGAGATCAAAATGTTTGCCACGTGCACATCAAACCTTCTAACACAAACTGCCACGGATGTATCGATAGCTGCTCTAAAAATGGGACTTTTGTATTACACTTTTTTTGGTACACCCCGTACATTCTGAGATAAGGTATCATCCCGTAATAAACGGATCACCCGGTACATTTATACATTTAGTTGCCTGAAATATCATGGAAGACGGTTTGAATTCGGAAAAATGGGTCAGGATCTGCAGATATGAACATTGTTTGCCGACTAGAGGCAGTTTCTGGATTTTAGAGGTAAAATTTTACTTTTAATTTATCGATACGTATAGTTTTTGTAATGACTAAATAGATTTAATTGTCTGAAATCTCATTGAAAACAATTTGAAGATAGGAAAATGGGTCAGGTTAGGAAATTTGAATATTTTTCAATTTGATAATTTTTATACTTTAATTTGTATTGTATTTTGAAAAGGGGGAGGCAATCCATGTAATGTTAAGTTTCTGTAAAGTTCACCGAATTTCTTACAAAGTTTTGCGAAAAATTCGCCAAAAATTAGTGATAATGATAAGCCTTTGGATATTGAACAAGCTGCTGAAAAATCGACAAATTTATACGAAAATGCAACAATTTTGGAACTTGGGCAAAAAAAACTGGGAATTTTAGAACCTGAAGCTATCCAGTACCTTAAGGCAGTTAACTCTGTGGAGTAAATCTTCGATGCTCCGCACCATGAACAAAAAAGGAGATATTAACAAAACAAACCTAATTGCATTTTCAAAAAGGAAAGCTTCGGGATATCGGTTATACTGGTGGCGCCTTCTGCAATCCGATCCGATCACGATTTCTCATTCTAAAAACCCCTAAGTACGAAAGGTTGTGCAAATGAGACAAATATTTACTAAAGAAACTATCAACTTGTGGACTAAGGTAAATTGGACTATATAGATCCTCAGGAATTTGTGCTAGCATTTTATAAAGACCTGTATATCAAAACCTCTTAGAAGCCGAATTGCCTATATATTTCATAAATAAGAACAACATATAATAAAAAATTATAAAATATTGCCCAGACCGTATTAATTCATTAATCTTCTTGCTGCTGTTGTATCGGTGATATTTGAATTAATTAATATCAGAATTCGGAAAAAGAAGTGTCTAGGTGAACGGCCACTGCAGCAGAAAGCATGAAACCGCAATGGTACTGGCAAAAATTGACGTTTTTTTCAAAATCTTACCGTAAATGAAAAACATACATACCGCTTACATTTGCCTTCCAAAATAATTGATCCCACGTTAATAAAGTAGATATTTATTTAGGTCAGGTGTGGTCTCCGAGCAAAACGAGCTGATCGATGTTGAATAAAGGAACGTTAAATTATGTCCTTTAATAAGGTTTAATATTTATTATTTTATGGTGTATGTGTTTTATAAATTATATAGAGGTAACACCCCCCACGCAACACGTCATCTAATTAACATAGTGGGCGCCAACCTATGAATTGACATTTCGAAAAAACATTTTTGAGTTTACTCAAAAATAATCGGAAATATCATAATGAAACATCTCTGGCGTTCCTCTCTTTGCGCCAATTCCATAAAGGAACGCTCTAGAGTGAAACGAGTAAATAATGTAATGTCCTATTCTGTAATGTCTAGATAACGAAGTGGGGCAGGGTGACTTTTCTTCATAACACATTTGTGAATGACAATCTTACTATATATTGGCTAGTAAACGTCACGTGATGTAGCTTGTGCCTAGTACATTCAATCGTTGGTTTCATTCATGCAAATTAGAGTTTATTGAAAAGAGTTCCTGTGAACGTGAACCTAAACTATTATTATTAATAAATGTGATTAGAATTACAAATTTCTAGAATACGAAAGAGCAATATAAAGGGTGATTCAAATTTTCTGTGCAAAAAATCAATCTTCTCCAAAATTTCTGGAAAATGCCTAAAGTTAAAACATTTCGGCGCCAGTTAGTATTTCATAAGAGAACGTATTTCACATACGATCACATTTTTTACTTCTACAGAGTCTTTAAGCTTCAACTAGTTTCGATGTTATGTCAGTTCAGGGTATGCTTCTGTACAGGAATTTGTAGATACTTTTTCCTGTAGCTTAGATTTTTCGAAAATGAGAGATTTTAACAACAGGATGCATGATGCCCATATTTTAATTTTTTTAACGACATGAATGTTAAACCGTATATGAGTGAGTATTAACTGGCATCACATAAACGACTCGACAAAAGAATGATTGTTTTATGTATTTTAGTAGAAAATTAACATATTGTTAATAACAGTTATAATAGTAGCTGATAACAGGTGTCGAATTGTCGATCGTTTTATATCCGTGCGGAATTTCTCTTACTTTCCGAGGGAATCATTGCGCACGAGGAATTTCTCTTTTTGGTCCGTTCGCAATTACAAACGTTTTAATTGCGAAGAGAAATTACGCATGACAACACTTTGATCAAGCCATTTATTTACATTTTTATTCGTTTACTCTATTAGCATATTTGGTTGAATTAGACCATATCGGAATATGGGTAGAGGAATGAACACGACTTGAAGCTTTAATTTTTGTTCAACTATCCAAGGACTGTTTTGATACATAGTTCTTAATGGTCCTAGAATAGTTCCGAATTCAACGCGTACGTCTCGTAGCTCAATAAAACCCTAACGCGCATACTCCTAACTGTTCTAGCTCCCAATAAAAAACTAAGGTATTTAACAAAACAGTGCTCGGGTTTTTGATCTGGAAACTTCCTTAGGCATGTTCAGCGCACTTTTTCCTGGGTAGGATATGAAACTAAGCCGTCATGTAACTCTCATTCGGATATTTTTTACGTTGTTAATAAATATTTTTCTCGAACCGTATTGAATATAAACTTTTCGTAATTTCGAGTTTTGACACGACTCGTCATCACCTAATATTTTACTGGAAAACCGAATAATCTGGAGCAACCAAACTTTCGTATATTAAAGAAGGTCATGAGTACAACATGCCAGTTTGATGAATTTATCTTAATCGTACGTGTCAGTCAAGCCATAGTTATTTTGAAAAAAGAAAACAATCATAGTTTCTTCAACATCTATATTTCTGCTCTAAAAAAGTTCTATAAGAAAATCGATGTTAAAGGGAAACCTGCATAAGTAGCAAATTTTCAACTTTTTCATAATTCGCATATTTTTCAGTTTGAATAGTTATTGTTAGGTTTTATCCGCGGGTTCTGAACGAAAATTTTACTATTTTAAACTAATACTCTCTTTATTCTCTACTACTATATATAATTAAACACACTAAACTACTCTTATAACTTTACAGCTAATAGCTCTTACAATTCAACACTAAATGATTAACTGCACCCGCTTTAGATCTGCTACTTATATACAATCCCAAATCTATCACGAATACTCGGGAAGAAGCAGGGCCACTCTATGTGATTCTCGACCAGGGCATCTAGAGAATTCCACAGTTCCTGAATCTTCGCAGCCGGCGATGACTCATACGTAGACGTGGCAAGGCCACTTCTGTAGGGTAGCACAAAAATATTCGTAAGGTTGCTAGCCATGACATTGCCTCCCTCTTAAACCTGAGCTACTTCAACTTTCAGTTTGCTTCTGGGGCTATGTTGAATTCTATACACTACGTCATTAATTCTTTTAATGACTGAATAGGGTCCTTCCCATACTGGCGTTAGCTTGGGAGATCTTCCTTTGCGGATTATATAACCAGACTTTATCTTTTATCTGAAATCCTATAGCTTTGAGATCATATCGTGTCTTTATTCGGTCACTGGCTTTCTCCGTGTTTTCTCTGACTAATTCATGGATGTATAGTAACTTTTCCTTAGGAGAGTCCGCGTAGTCTTGAATTTCCATATCCTGCTTGTCTGGCGTTCCGAATAATAGGTCACAGGGTAAACGGAGTTCTCTTCCTAATAAAACCATGGCTGGTGTTAGTCCTATCGTGTCATAGACTGCTGATCTATAGGCCATCAAAAATAGTGGTATGTGTTGGTCCCAATCCTTCTGATGTTCATCTACGACCTTTGACAAATGTTCTTCAATGGCCTTGTTAAACCTCTCAACCATGCCGTCTGATTGTGGATGTAAGGCTGTAGTCCGTGTTTTATGGATGTTGAGTAAATCACAGACTTTCTGGAAAACCTTGGATTCGAGGTTGCGTCCTTGATCTGAGTGCAGCCCTAAGGAAACACCAAATCTGCTGAACAGGTTATTCAGGAGGACCTCTGCTATGGTAACAGCTTCTTGATTGAGGATCGCAAGTACTTCAGGCCATTTACTGAAGTAGTCAATTGCCACTAAAAGGTACTTGTTACCATTATTTGTTTCTGGAAAAGGGCCAGCTACGTCAATGGCGATACGTTCAAACGATAGTCCCACATTATACTGTTTCATTTTTCGCCTAGACCTTGTTTTGGGTCCTTGACTTGCAGCACAGGTTGAGCATTGCCGACACCACGATTTCACATCCTGGCAGTAGTTGACCCAATAAAATCTGTCGCGGATCTTGTCAATCGTTTTGTTCACTCCGAGATTAGCACCAGACATTCCATTAAGAACTACTTCCGATATCTTCCTCCTTGGTACCACTAACTGTGTCTTCACTGCTTTGCCATCGGCGTTTTTAAGAAGTCCATTTTCCACCACTAACCCACTGACCCCACAGAGTTTTAAAAGCAAATCATTTAGTTGAAATCTCTCTCCAGTTTGGTCTTCGTTAATGTTCTTCTTTAGCTTTTAGCAATAGTGCTATTTCACTATCCTCAAGCTGATCCTCTTTAAGGGGCTCTGTGGTCCACTGCTGATCAACCTCAAATTTCATTTGCCTAATGGGAGTAATTCCTTCTCGTTGATCTATTCTTTGGCAAAGCTTACAATTATCCTCGCATAGCCTTCTGGATTGTGCTTAAGCTTAAAGTTATATTGTTCTAACTTTCAAGCCATCTGGATAACCTGTCCTTCAGGCTGTTCAAAAGCCATTTAAGTGCTGCATGATCAGTCCTTATTAGAAATTCTTGTTCGTACAGTTATTAATGGAAATGCTCAACAGATCGTACTATACCAAAAGCTCTTTTCGGGTTACACAGTACTTACGTTCAGGTTTCGAAAGTGTCCGTCTGTAGTATTCGATAACTCGTTCTTCTCCTGCCTGTACTTGCAATAAAACTGCTTCGATGCCGGTCTTGCTTGCGTCTGTGTCCAATACAAATTTACCCTTTTGTTCCGGATATCCCAATATTGGACTCGAACATAGAGCCGCTTTTAATTTCCTGAATGCAGAATCACAGTTATGATCCCAGTTATAATTTGCTCGTTCTTCAGTGAGCTTATGTAGAGGTGCAGCTATATTTTCAAATCCTTCGACAAATCTTCTATTATAAGTAAATAATCCAAGGAAGCTCCGCTCCGCTCCGTTCGTGTTTGTCGCGAGGACGAGGCCAGTCTTTGATTGATGTAATCTTTCGTTGATCGGTTTGGATTCCATCTGATGACACGACATGTCCGAGAAATTCAACTTTTTGTTTGGAAAAGAAAACATTTCTTTGGATTCAGTAAGAGCTGAGCATTCTTGATTCTAGTAAAAACTTCATGCAGGTTTGGTAGGTGCTCTCCAAAAGTTTTCCCCATTACCATTATATCATCAAGATAGACCAAGCATGTCTTCCAAGTGAGGCCTCGTTGAACAACTTCAATAAGACGCACAAAAGTAGCGGGGGCATTGCATATTCCAAAGGGCATAACTTTAAACTTATATAAACCACTTCCGGTAGAGAAGGCAGTCTTTTCCTTATCCTGTTCGTCAATGCCTACTTGCCAGAAGCCGCTCTTTACATCGTGTCGTCAATTCTGGGAAGTGGCTAGCTGTCCTTCTTGGTGACGTCATTGAGCCTTCTATAGTCCACGCAGAATCTGGTAGTCCCATCCTTCTTGGTGGCTAAGACAACAGGAGATGACCATGAGCTTGATGACTCTTCAATAATTGCATTGTCAAGCATTTTATCTACGAATGTGGCAACTTCTTGCTGCTTCGTCACTGTTAACGTACGTCCGAGGATGCTGCCGTATGGGGTGAGCACTACCATTGTCGATTTTATGTCTTATGATCTTCGTTCTTCCAGTATTGCTATTATTTTTCAAAGGCTGTATTCTGCTATTTGATAAATTGTGTAGCTTTCTTCAGTTCTTCGGAAGACACATGATGCCACGACTCCTGGAAATGTTCTAGGACTTCCTTAGGTGATGTTGAGGGTGTTATTTCTGACCGCGTTTCACAACTGGTTGATGGAATTGGGTATAATATTCGTTATCCTTATCGGTTTAGGCCAATCAATATCGACATAAAAAAGACAAACATCGCCAACGCGCATGTATCTACAATTTTTTATATATTGTTAGGACTCGTGAGAGTAATTTATACCCAAGTTTGCAACCCAGAAAAACCCTGTGCTACTCCCGTGGTGCTGAAAAACGTCAAAATTTTGGCACTTTTTTTACTTTTTTCAAAAAACTAACCTAAGGAAGCGTTTTTCGGTTCCCTTTGTTCTATAATATATTTTTGTACGGGAAACTAGCTACAATATGAGCCCAACTTGAGCTCTTTACTTCCATTGGTTGGGGAGATACAGCCAGTCAAAAATGGACAAGTTTTCGAAAAAAGTGAAAATTTATCGGTAGGGCCATATTCCAAGACATGTACCGGCAAAATTAATGATCCTGAAGAGAAGTAATGAGGAAAGGATTTGTAAAGAATTGGATCAGATTCAGTTTGGTTCTAAAGTGATGCTTCTGGACGCTATAGTTTCCTCAAAAACGAAAAAATAGTGAAACATCCTAGTTTTTAGTCAATATCGATACAAAAAAAGCGGAACATTGCAAACGTCGTTCAAGCCTATTGAAAGGAAAAGTGGTTGTTGTAAAACAAGGGATTATCAGACTTATTGAAGCAAATGAAAAACGTGGCCTTCGAGAAAACAAAGATTTTCTTTCGTAACTGTGGTGTTCGATGGATACCCACAAGATGCAGCTATGAGGAGTACTAAATCAGCTGAACGCCTGCGACGCTCTGCTTCTCTCTCCTGCAGTGACATTTGGTTTGATGAATCAAAACCCATCAAAGTGCCTCAGGCAAAACTACTCTCAAACGAATCCAACAAATGCCGCCTAATCACCATGATACATACAGAATTCGAGGTACATCAGTCTGAAGAAGATGCTGATGCTGATATAGCGAGGACAGAGGACTGCCCTTTGTAAGAGCTCATCATTCGAGCAAGTTTTTATAATTGGGGAGCATGTCGACCTACTGATCTTCCTAAATGGCTTAAACTCTGGACAGACAAACGAGTACTTTCAGAAAGGCGGCAGAGGTGGGTCAGAATGCACTCAATATCCCGTAAATTCCTTCACATATGGAGAAATGCCTCATCCAAGGGGGATAGTTTTGCTCCTGCATGCTATCAGTGGGTGTGACACCACCTCTACCCACTTTTGGCAAGGCAAGATGAAGTGGTGCAACGTCCAGAGAAAAAAACCCACTGGATAGAGCTCGCCAATATTTTTCTTAATCCAAACTCCAACCAAGAAGAGGTAGGAAATGCTGGCAAAAAGATCCTCATGAACCTCTACGGAGCAGATGAGGGAACGTTGAACTCCCTGCGATACACAGCATTTGTTCGTTACAACTTGCCCGCCTCCCAACCACATCAGAGGCTGCAAAATATCATTCTTGGATGACCTATCATCAGGTGCAAAAATGGTTGGGGATAGACAAAAACCCGTGTGACTGGGGATGGGTCACCAGCGAGCAAGGTCTCATGCTTGTCAGAATGCTTGCTTAAAATGGTGGCTTGTAGATGCAAAAAGGGTGCCTAGGATCGTGCACTTGCAGAAAGGCAGGGCTCAAGTGCTCTATCATATGCTCTTTTTGCCAAGGGTGAAGTTGTAGTAACGTCACATCTATCGTCCTGGAAGAGGATGACGACGAAGAAGTGGACGACCCAATAACATATGACGATCCGCCTTCGCCTCCAGAAAGCGTCGTCCCTCCTTCGCCGCCCTCTCCCATCACTGATCCAGACTGGATGGGATTCGGCCCTTCCAAAAGGACGAAATTCTAAACTCCTACGGAGTTTGTGCTTGACTATCCTAGTTTACATTTATGTTTACGTTGTTTAATTTATTTTTAGGTTGTTAATTTAATTTTTACGATCATTTGTTCATACTATTTATTATATATAAAGCGTTAATTTCACATGTTTCTACGTTTTTTTTTTAAAGAAATATGTACCAAATTATTCATTACACTGTCTTCATTATTTTCCTAAACTTGGATGTTTCATTATTTTCTCGTTTTTGAGGAAACTACCTGAACCAAATTGGAGCAGCTGATCCAATTCTTTACAAATCCTTTCCTCATGACGTCTCTTCAGGATCATTACTTTTGCAGGTACGTGTCTTGGAATATGGCCCTACCGATAAATTTTCACTTTTTTGGAAAACTTGTCCATTTTTGATTGGGTGTATCTCCGCAACCAATGGACTTAAAGAGCTCAAATTGGGCTCATATTGTAGTTAGTTTCCCGTAAAAAAATATATTATAGAACAAAGATAACCGAAAAAAGCTTCCTTAGGTTAGTTTTTTTTTGAAAAAAGTAAAAAAAGTGCCAAAATGTTAACGTTTTTTGAGCACCACAGAAGGAGCACACGGTTTTCAGGGTTGCAAATTTGGGTATAAATCACTCTCACGAGTCCTAACAATATATAAAAAAAACGTATATACATGCGCGTTTTGACTAGTGCTTTGCCTACCAGGTGTTTGCAAGGCAAATTGTGATGTTGAAAGTCCGATGCAGCCTCCAAAATCCTTCTCCAATTTCCCAAAAATTATCTGCTCAGTATTTCCGCATTTCCGCTTATTCTGACAGTACATGCCACCACTACTTTTAGTCACACTATTGCGAAAGAAAATCAATTGGGAATGCATTTGCAGATTTTCAAATTTCAATCTAAGGTATAAAAAAACAACATTTTTATGAAAAAATAAATTGATATCAAAATGGAGCAGTAGTCCAATAACATATTGTTTCGCCTTGCAATTATTCGACGAGTTTAAAACTTGTCGAATGTAGAGCAAAAAATATAGATTATACCCTTTGGTATAGCATTTTGGTCACTTATTCAAGAAAATGTAAAAAAAAATCGCGGATTTAATTAAATCGGATTAGAATTATTATTTGACTTTAGCTTTTCTCCGCATCTTCGCCTAATATTCATTTTATATCTTCCAAAAATTGTATGTCAAAAATATTGGTTTTTACAATATAGGTACATCTTTTCGAATAATATATTCAATATTATATGACATCAAGAACTTTTAAGTTGAATAAAAGATTGGTTTCGGGGACACAGCATGGAGATTTACCCAATTTAATATATACATTTTCCAAATAAGTTTATTTTTTTTGCATAAGTTAAAATAGAAAAATATCTAAGCCAATACTAAACAACAAATTTTTCCAGTAAAATTATGGCAAGAAATTTAAAATTGTTCATTTCATATATGCAACAAATTCGGTAAAAATAATTGCGATCAACATAGAAATTTCCCAAAGTTCATAACAATTGAGCTGTTATTAAGTAACTTTTGAAATAATTTCACAGTTAAGTTCATCTAGAAAAGAAAGAAACCAAAAGTAGAAAATGAATTTTTAGAAGATATTTTATCACCCAAGAATGCAGGAAAATGTCGTTATCATAAATTTTAATTTTAGAACATGTATAGTTTAGATTTGCCCCCTGAAATGCATTAAATGTATTGAACAAGAAAAGCTCGTAATTTGCTAAAAATAATAATTGTGTTCATGGGCACAAACAAGCAAATTTGTTAAATTTTAAACTTAGACTTTCATATACGTAATGTTTGCAATATTTCGTTAATTGAGTTCATATTGGAAATAAACGAAGCATTTTTCATTCCTTTCTAAGGGGTAGGTATTTTGTCTCCCAAAAATACACTATAAATTTACATTAAATGGAAAACATTAATTTTGAAACATACATAGCTTAGATATGCCGTTTGAAATGCGTTAAGTATAACAAGTAAAGCTAGTAATTTGATAAAAAATTAATTCTAGTCATGGACAGAAACATGCAAACATTGAATTGCGTGAAATCTCTTTCAACACTGTTTGAAATTGGAAATATTCATGATCGGAAAATTTTAACAATGCTTGGTAAATGCAGTTTCTGTCTATTTCTTTAGCAAATCGATGATTTTTGCGGTACGTAAGTAGATTTATTTACCTGAAATCTTATTTAAAACGATTTGAAGCTGGAGAAATGAGCAAGGATCGAAAAATGTTGAAATTTTTCATATGACAAGCAGCGATTTCTGTCGATTATGTGTGACATTTCGAGGTAAAATTCTATTTTAAGCATCAAAGTCTGGATTTGTGTTAAGTACAATCAAAATTTAAGATCTTTAACGTCTAAATCGAAATAGGTTAATTAACTCAAACAGACTTCTTTATGTTCTTCTTCTTCTTTGTCAGCCCTCATTTGCCCCCTCTTGTGTATCATACATTTCTCGTTTTAAATTGATGGGAATTGTGTTGTCTCTCAGTTTATGGGACGTTTTTCCAAATGCTGCTAAGAGAGCTGGCCGCGTCTCTTAATCTCACTTTCTCGGTTGTCTTTTCCAAGTTTGATGGTCTGGCCTAGGTAGTTGTATTCATCAATTACTTGGATAATAACGTTGTCCACGAGTATTTGAACATTTCCTTAGGTCATTATTTTTGTTTTTGAATAATTCATTTTTAGACCAACTCTCCATGAATCCTGATTCAATTCCTGGAGCCTTGACTCGATCGCAGCTATATCGATATAAGCACAATGTCATCAGCAAATCTAAGATGGCTCAGGTATGATCCATCGATCTTGATTCCCTTTTCCCCTATGGAAGCCTCTTATGTTATTAATCTTAGACATATTCTTAAGGTGTTATTATCACAGTATTTTCATATTTATATTAATTTAAGTAAAATTCTCTTCCATTTGCAAAATAATCCCTACCAGAATCTCCTATTAATTATTTATAGATTTATTTCGTGTTGCTGACTGTATTTCCTTAGATATGACTGGTTTTTCTTTGTGTAGGCTAAAATTCCACCACTTGACTTCACCTGATCACCGTTCTGTTTCATATAATAACTTTAATTGACATTTATGATTTATTTATTTATTATTTTATTGGTACCCGCTCGTTGAGAAACTTTAACATATGGCTAGCATGTACGAAGTAAAAGCACAATGCAAATGCTAGTAATCAACATTGATAGCAAGGCCTAAATACCTTTATAAAATGAGAAAATTTCTCTTATGGTAAGCAGATTCCAACACATTTAAAAAATATAAATATTATGACAGGCTAAACACCATTGAATTCGGCGTACCACAGGCACACCAAATTAATTGTATATAATTCGCGTATATAATTGCTATACATATAATTTTTTCTGCATTTAAATTTAGTATTTTAGATTTCGTTATATAATGTTAATGAGCATTCTAGATTGTTAATTCTTACTTTGCTCTCACTGAAATTATAATACGAATAATATAAAAATCCTAGAAACATATTGAATAATTTTGGTCTATTAGGTAATTATTGTTAGACGGTGAATTATCATTATTCGGTGTATAGGAATTTGAAATATTCATGCAAACAAGTTAGATTGCATAATGCATTACACGCTTTTTGCATATATAAAAGGAACTAAACTTTCGACAGTTTCAGCATATGAATGAATCATATATTATCATATATTTAACTGTTTTTTGAACTTTGGGAATTTCATGTTTCTTTATCTTTAAGTTTACCAACTTTTTTGTGGATCCTGAATATTTTGCGGCCCCGTGCAAAAAGACATTTTACCGCCCTCTAAAAAGTTATATTTTTGTCAAAGCATTTCTGTATTTTTTAATATCCCCATACTTTTTTTTAGAAATTAAAATTATAACTTTTTCGCCTGAGGAAATTTCTAATTTACAACGGAAAGTAAACTGAAAAAAAAAATACAAAATAAAACATTTATCAGTTTGAACACCCAAAACAAAGATTTTGATAAAGTGTTGCATATGGATAAGATGGCATATGTAAGGGGAATGATGGACTAGATAATTAACTCCACTAATTAATTCAAAACACTCTATTAACGAAAGATCAAGATAAAAATGGTAATACAATAATTCCGTGCTTTTGGTTAAGACTAACGAATTCTCACCGACCCCTCTCTAGCCTTCTATCTATATTCTATTATATAAGCTCCCAACGATTCGTCATATTTTGGATTCGTCATTCGATGCGTCGCTCGGCACAGCGGTTCAGCATCCCAACGTTGTACAGTGGCTCTCACACGTACTAAAATAAACTAAGGTCTACAAGCAAGCAACGCAAATGTACATTTTTGCTAATATGGCTACACCAGCACACTTGGTATCATTTCGGACACAGTTGGGATTTTTACTGAGAACCAGATATTCGTTACAGAAGATGCAAGCTGCATCATCTTCATCTTCCTCACAAATAATTCTGCGGCATCCGAAACATCGCTGTTTTCATTCTCTTCAACAAAAACTTTTTATTAGATCTTAAGGTATTGAGTGATAGTTCTTCCTTGATGATTTCTGATAAAGCCATTCGTACGTGTTTCATTATAGTAAGCGTTTCAAGGCTAAATTATCATCAACTAATTGCACTCTATGTGTGTTATGTGGCGGGAAACAAAGCGATATGAGGTCATTAGACTTTGCCTATTCCCTAACATCGCGTCTTTTATGACTACCTAGTTGCAAACACATTTTTTTCAATAATTGGCTTGGCAAACTTCACGAAATGCTTATTCAATTTTTATAATTCTACAGGTGCATTGTCCTCTTTTATATTTTTTATTTGAAAGATTAATATTGACGATACAAAAGTTCCACCAGCATTAATAAAACGATATTGTTGTTTGCACTTGTCAAAATTCCGACTTGCTTTCTTCCCTTTGTTGCAAAATTTGTACAATTTTTTGGCAGGAACAGTGGATGGGTTGGATTCGTCCTAATTTCAGATTTCCAAGACTCCAGATTGGTCTCTATTATATTACTTTAGGCAAAAGCTCAAAATATGGTCGAATTTGTAATTTATCCAAAAGGTGAAAAAGAAGAAATATTGCATGTTGTAAATATTCTAGAGACAAAATAGCCTCCCATTCGGATCTCGGGGCGGAAGGTGGCCTACGGCGACCATCAGGCCTGAAAGTCTCCAAGACAGGAAATAGATTGCGATTGGACTTCTGCAACATAAAAGGCATCAACACAAATATTAACTCGGTCCACCAGCACTAACCCAAACTAACCCTAACATCAAATAAGCCTCATATTTTACCTCTATCAGAAACAAAAGTGAAATCAAGCACTACACATGTTCAAGTGAATATACCCAGATATATGACCTTTACTCCCTCTTCTCTTCGTCTTCTTCGAATGCCTTTTCCTATCGAAGATCGGCAACAATTTTGGCGAATTCTTCTCTGTCTTGAGCCCTTTTCAGCAAAGTGTTTGAACCCAAGCCTGTCCAATCTCGCATGTTCTTAAGCCGGGAGCACTCTCTGCGTCCTGGTCCACGTCTACCTTCGATCTTACCCTCTGTCATGAGCTGTAGAAATTCATATCTATTGTGTCTCATTACATGATCGAGATATGCAGTTTTCCGATTTTTTTTTATGATTTCGATGAGCTCATGTTCTCTGCCCATTCGATGCATAACTTCTAAATTGGTGGTGTGAGCAATCCAAGGTACTCGTATACACCCACATTTCGAATGCCTCGAGCCTGTTTAAACTGCTAACTTTTAGCGTCCACGCTTCAACCCCATACAGAAGCGTGGAATATATGTAGCGCTTCACAAAATTGTATCTAATTTGTATATCAAGTGACCTATCGCTTAACAGGCTTCGCATTTTTAAGAAGTTTGCCCTAGTCATTTCAATTCTAGCTCTGATTTCCAAATCAGAATTCAGATCTTCGCCGATCCAGCTGCCCAAGTATTTAAATTTAGAGACCTTGGTTATCTGTGTCCCGTATACGTTTACATATACTGGTTGATTTGGATTCCCGTTTACCGCCAATATCTTTGTTTTTGCGGTGTTGATTTTTAAGCCTAATACATCTCCTTCGGCTGATATCTTGTTAAGTAGCCCTTAGGACTGTTCGCAATTATAAATGTATCGCCGGTATATCTTAGATTATTCATCAAGGTTCCATTCACTTTTATTCCATCTTCTGCGCCTTCGAGTTCGTTTTGGAATACAATTTCGGAGTAAATGTTAAAAAGCAGGGCTCAGTACACAATTTAATTGGTCCAGTTTTTTTTGGGTGTTTTCAAGCTGCACTGTCGCTACCTGGTGTTCATAGAGGTACTGAATGATTTTTAGACCTTGGGAGTCTAAACCTTTAGTTTCTAGTATGTTCAGCAGCGTGCCATGTTTGACACAATCAAATGCTTTAGCATAATCTATGAAACATAGATATACTTCTTTTCGCTGATCTCGACACTTTTGTAGCAGGACCGATAGCGCTAACAAAGTCTCTCTAGTTCCCAATCCCTCTCGAAAGCCCATCTGCTATTCACTCAGATCCTGCTCGCATTTCCTATGTATTCGATTATGTAGAACCTTTAGACACAACTTTAATATCTGACTTATTAAGCTAATTAGTCGAAACTCATCACATCTTTTTGCACCTGGTTTTTTAAGAATAGGGACAAATGTAGATTCTAGCCAGTCTTGAGGTATATATCCATTGTTATAGATGGTATTAAATAGTTTGGTCAGGATTTTTAAGTTTTCTTCATTTATAAATTTCAGGAATTCTGGACAAATGTTGTCTGGTCCAGCTGTTTTACCGTTTTTTATTCCCTTCAAAGCCTTCTCTATTTCTACAGTCATTATATTTGGTCCCATTTATATTTGTCGTCGAAAAGATCAGAAATATAATTTGTCCACACTTCTTGCAGTTCTTGTGTGTCTAAGACTGTCTTGTCTTGATTTACTATTTTTGTATATGTTGGGGATTTACGGTTTCCTGTAATTTCTTCAACTCTTTTGTGGATATTAAATAGATCATGTTTTTGGTACATCTCCTCTATTTCCTTACTTCTCTTCATCATCCATACTTCTTTGGCATTTCTAATTTTAGTCCTGACAAGTGCTTGAGTTTCCTCAAGTGTTTTTGAATTTCCGCCGTTGGTCCATTAAATCTAATATCTCTTGAGTCATCTATTCATCCACTCTTTATGCCGTTTCTTGTTGTTTACAGTTGTTATATATTCTTGCGTGTCTAAAATGGCATTTTTAAGCTGACTCCAAGTGTGCTCTATATTTTCTTCAATTGTATATTCATATTCATTTTTTGGGCTTTGCTCAGTTGTTCATTGAGTTTGTCAGAGATGATTTGATTCTTTGTATTTTAGGGCTGTCGTATTGGGCTTTCTTATGACTTTCTTTTTAAGTTTTTTCAATCGAATTTGCACTTGGGCTACTACGGGATTGTGATCTGATTCCACATCTACACCAGGGTAAGTTTTCACACTGCGGGTGCCAATTCTGTATCTTTTTGGTTTCTAATTGGATGGTCTGGTGTAATGTGTGAACCACGTGTTTCGACATAATTCTGTATCACGACTAAAAACCAGTGTAACCGGACCATTGCTCAAGAACACGCTTCCCAACTGTCCTAACGGATCAAGTTAATTTTGGTCAGTTGCCAAACCTGTCAATCAGGGTTTCTCAAAAACGTCAATCTCACCACTGATCAAAGATGATGGCTGAATAGCGGCAACAGCCAAAGAAATAGCGAACATTTTTGCCGAATCTTTTACCTCAAATTCGACCTTAGATCATCAAGGAAAGACTCCCCCAACTATCCCGATAATGAATTCCTCAATTCCAGGTCTGGTATTTCGCCAACGTGAAGTGAAATGAATACTCAAAAGCCTAGACACTAACAAGGTCAGAGGACCGGATGGCGTTCCCGCAAGGGTGATTAAGAAATGTGCTCCTAGCTCCACTATGCAGGCTTTTCTCCCTATCAGAACTGCATGCTTTCCTTCCAGCGCTCAAGTTTAACCAATCCCGAAGAAAGGTAAAAAAACGATTCCAAATAACTACCATCCAATTGCCTTAGTTCCCATCATGTCCAAAGTCACGGAGACAGTGATCAACGAACAGCTCTTAAAATATCTCGAATCGGCAGGCATCATAAGCGATCACCAGTATGGCTTCCGCAATCACAGATCAACGGGAGATCTCCCGTTGACCTACCTGTGGACCAAAGCCATCGAGAGCTTCGGCGAATCTCGTGTAGTGGCTCTCGACATATCCAAAACATTTGATAGGGTGTGGCATGACGGATTGTTAAGCAAATTAACAGCATACGGACTACCACCAGCATTGCTTCTATGGCTTTCCAATTTCTTAAGGGATCAGAGCATCTGAGTTGGCATTAATGGACATCTCTCGGAAGAATTTAAAATCAATGCCGGATTTCTTCAAGGGTGTATATTATTTTCCACACTGTTTCTGCTTTATATCAACGATCTCTTAGACAGGACAAGCAATTATATTTACAGCTTTGCAGACGACAGTACTCTCATATCCTCATTCATATCACGGACTCCAATGACCGCTGCTCGTTCCCAACGCGAGAGAGAAAATCAGATTGCTGCCATCAATGAGTATATGAACGCCATCGTGGAATGGAGTGAAGAAAACAATATCCAGTTTAACGCAGGAAAGACTCAAGCAGCTGTTTTCTCAAAGAAAACAAACACCACAGGATCTGACTTATTAATGACATAAGCATGCTGTGCAGCAGTGCAGAAAACAATATGTCTTGACATAATCACACCAAATATTGCCAAGGCAGCAGCACAAAAGCTAGAAGCACTCTATAGAGCAAAAAAATCCTTCAACCAATCCCAACCTGCCATTTTGGTTTCATGCGAAAATCTATAAGGGACTTTTTGCCTCGGTTATTTCTTAAGCCACGGCTGTGTTGCCATGTCAAAAAGTCGGCTCTCTAAGCTTTTAAATTCTGACTAAATATCACCTTATGTCGGCCTATATAACTTTTCCTCTTTTCTTCCCCAGATTCTATAAAAACATATCGTCTACATCGTAAATGGCACGTTATAGGTCTTGGATGCCATAAGGCAACCCATTCTTTGTTCTCGAATATCAGCTACTGCAGAACTGCTTGGACGATTTCCGATCATAGCGCTGCATATCTGAAGAAAAAAATAACGTATAAGATGACTTCTTCTTAGAGTGCCTATCTGTTCTGGATGTTGGCTATCATGTTGGCTATTCGAACTTTGTTGACAGCAGCGCGGAATAGCTGATAGCAAGTGGTTGATTGGTTGAACCACGTTCTTAAATTTTTCAACCACGATATTCTCCTTCTGCCCACTCTTCTAGCTCCATATACCTTGCCTTGGAGGATCTTCTGCAAAAGGACATATCGGCTCTCATTGCGTATTATATGTCCCAGATATTGTAGCTTTCGAATCTTAACTGTATTCAGGACTTCTTTTTCCTTTCCCATCCTTCTCAGCCGTATTGGATATTCTCTCTGTCCAAGGTATTCGTTGGATTCTTCGGTACAGCCACATTTCAAATGCCTCAAGTTTTTTGGAGGAGGCCTCCGTAAGCGTCCACGATTCGACCCCATAAAAAGAGTCGAAAACACGTAGCATCGCAATAGGCGAATTTACGTTGTCAGCTGTTGTCGTGGCTGGTAAAGACTTTTTCATCCTGATAAATGCTGTTCTGGCTTTTTCAATACGCGTTCTTATCTCCACAGAATGGTCCCAGTTATCATTTACGTTCGTGCCCAAGTATGTGTATTTGTTGACTTTTTCTAAAGGAGTTCCGTCTACCAATAAAATAACGCGGGTGTTTTAGTTTTTACTGATTATCATGAACTTTGTTTTGTTGATGTTTATTTCCAAACCATATTGTCGACTGTATAATGTAACACTGTCCATTAGGAGTTGTAAGGAAGCTAGGTTGTCTGCAAAAATAACGGTATCATCTGCATACCTTATGTCATTCAATCGTCCTCCATTTAGCAGGATTCCAGCTTCAATATCTTGCAGGGCTTCTCTGAAGATGTATTCCGAGTACAGATTGAAAATTACAGGAGACAGTATGCATCCCTGCCTTACACCACGTAATATTTGTATCTCTTCCGTTGTCTCTCTGTCTACCCTGACACAAACCCTCTGATTCCAATAGAGATTTCTGATGATTTTGAGGTCCTTCCCATCCAGGCCAGCTTTTTGCAGAACTTCCATCACTTTCGTGTGTCGCACTTGATCAAACGCCTTCCTGTAATCTACGAAACATGCGTACATCCCTGCTTCGCTGCAACAACACCTGGATCGAAAATAGAGCCTCTCTAGTCCCTACAGCACTTCTAAACCCGAATTAGGTCTCAGATATCTGTTTCTCACATAGTTTAAGTATTCTACTGTGAATTGTCTTCAGAAAAATCTTCAGAAAATGGCTCATCAAGCTCATCCTAGCATTAGGCTTTTTGGGGAGGGCAACAAATTCAGATTTCAGCCATTCCGTGGGTATGACGCCCGTATCACAGATCACATTGAACACTCTTGCAAGCCACCTTAGATTCTTCCCCTCGACCAACTTTAATATCTCAGCCGGAATTCCATCGGGATCCAAAGCCTTTTGATCTTTAGCATTTTTCAAAGCTGCCTGTACTTTTCCTTCTAAGATTGGGGGACCATCTGTTTTATCAATATTGGGTGGCACCGTTCTCACGTCATCAAACAGTTGTTTAATGTACTCTTCCCAGCTTCTTTACTATAACACACTATGCAATTTCAGACTGACGTAATAATGCCATCTTATCCATATTTATATCAGAAAATTTAATTTGAATTTTTTAAATTAACCTAAGAAGCAAATTATCTAACATACTAGAATTAGCTTGGTATTGAACATTCCACATTCAAATTAATTCGTTTACATACCTTATGATTTTGAAATTTGCCAATCTGAGAAGTCTTTGAGCAAGCCTCTAAAATCTTCCACATAACTGAATGTAATAAAACTTCATATACGTTATGATGGAACACAATATCTTTTTACATATAAAATATCACGTGGTTCGCTTCCCATGTAGCCTACAACGATGCGAAATTTATTGAAAACGTAGAAAAAATGCGTGATAGGCCATCCCATCCAGTATGCTGTCTCAGGCACACTTCTCCTAGTTGTGAGCCTCACAAGCCATTTCATATTATATATTTAGATATTTATTGCTATTCTTGCATAGGTCCTCCTTTTTGTTTGGATTCATGCCGCCCTTATACCTAAGGAACTGAGCATGATTGCAGAAACTGCAACCGCAAGAGAGTGGCGTGCTCTTAGTTACTCTCGTGAGTTCATGAATAGGTTGCATCAGATCAAAAACCAAAAACAAGTCAAAAAACTATCTCTTCAAGGTTCAAGTAAGTTGATAGTAAAGTTGCCAACTACAACCACCTTATAAAACTGAAATATTACCTGGATGTGTGAGACGTTCCACAAAAATATTAAAATCACCAAGACCCGTTCGATATACACATAGAACAATAATACGCTCATTCATATTTATAATACAAGCACATTCAATCTGTCTCTCTACTGATTTCACTTCCACCTCATTCAATGCGCCAAAAGTTGGAGCAAGACCCACCATGTTCCATATTTTCTCTCGCGTACCAGGACGTTACACCGTAACCTCCAATTCCAATATAATTCAACTCCATTCCTGGTCATCCTGTATCTTGTCAAGCAGACTACATCCATGATCCCTTACTTTAGTACGTACGCACTGCAGATTTTGGTGCAATATTTGTTGCTATTTTCCCAGTATCATCTCCTCCATGCAATGTGGAACGTTCATCAGAAATCTTTAGTTTTTTAAGTTTACTATTTTTCACTCGGCCTTAACGTATCTTATTCCTAAACTTTCTCCACTCGTTTCTTTAGTTCTTTCTTTACAACTCCGAACTCCAGCCACTGTTGTTTTGTTCTGTCCCAGCTAAATGCCAGTTTTGCGAACAATGTCTTTCACCTTGAAAAGTGCCTTTCAACTTTCTCTTCCGCATTCATAATCATTTGGACTGGCCTAAGTTTTCCAGGTTCACGCATTCCTATCCTAACTATCTTAGGTGGGTCCTTTGGAATTCCCGGACATCAGATCTCATTCACTGCGTGTGCATGATGAGATTTCCCTGCTTCTGGTTCGTCAGAACCCAATTCGTTCACCCCAAATATTACTAGATTTTTCTTCTGTATTCCCGATCCCTGATTCCTTTATTGCTTCTGTTGAGGTTCCTTCAGGTTTTCCTCCATAGCTCCCTTTAAACGTCCTTTAGCATGTATCCCTTTGAATTCGATTGAGGTTAGGCGTATCTGGCGTTCCTCCTATGGATGGTCTTTTAACATTTTCACTTTTGGGTTCGCATGGTTGGCAGAACCATCTCTTACCATTTGGGATTTTGAATTCTTTTTCGTAGCTATCCAGTATCGTTCTGGTCATGCTTATATAAACGTGTAAAATCCCAAATTTTTACTCAGAACCGTTAAAAATGAGGTTTGCGCCGACTTTACCGCAATGAGCGATAGCCGAGCGTGACATGTCGCGTGTGACAGCTTAGTTTCACTCACTATCCAAGGAAAGTGTGCTAAACGCGCTAAGAGAAGTTTCACTTCTTGACTATTTTCTTTCTCGCTTGGCTCAAGTCGATGTCGATTTTACCTGAATGATCGTCACAGAGCCGAGCGTAACGCATCACGTGTAACGCCTTAGTCTTATTGAAAATCCCGGAAAAAGTGTGCTGAAGGCCTCTTAAGCAGTTTTCTTTTTAAAAATATTTTTCTGATGGCAGAATTTATTTAGCACACAAATCGATTTTTAATAAGAGCAGAATTACCGGAACTTTCGCGTTAAAGATGCAACGTCTTGATGGTTATAAGTATATTTTTTATGATTATTTCAGTATTTTCCGGTAAACCTGTAAATGTGCGTTAGCAAAACTATTAATGAAATAATTAAGTATAATGAATATGTTTCGTGCTCCATTTTCATCATATTTTACGTCGACAAACTACTTTACAATCAATTAAACCCGTACATATTTGATACCTGTTCTGATCATTGGGCGTCTCAGCCGTGCACAAACTGTTAATAACTTTTGCTTTCATTCCAATTTTTTTTACAAAATCGTAATTTCAACAGTGAAAGGAATTACTCTAAGCGGAATCTCGAGGTTTCCATGTATAAGCTAAATAGCAACTAGATTTAATATATCTTAAAAAAAACAATAAACTATAACGTGGATGTCTAAAATGCATGTAATTTGTTATAAATACGTCGTTGAGCAACATTTGCTTTATAACACGTACTTTATACGGTGTCTCAAATTTATATCCTAATATGGTTACGATAGTTATAAAGTAGAATTCATATTATTGTCAAAAAAATATAGAATATAAACTTTTAGATGCCAAAAGGTCCTGAATTATCGGGACATCGAAACTACTATTTGGAGTGCTGCCTATGTTTTGCATTTTCTAATTTTGTCAGGGCAACAAATGACATTTCAAAAAATCAATCCAGTCCAACAAAAGCTAGCCAAAGTTTTGGAATTGGAGAAAATCGGTCAACCTCAGGATATTTTTAAAGTTCGACTACACTGTCAGGGATTTTCCAAAGCTCGTGCTTCTGTTCTAGCCAATACCCACTCAATAACAAAGCCTTAGTGCTCGTCGTGTGACGTCGCGTCGTCCGTGTAGGCCGTACAATACAATTGTAATCATATAAGAGGACGGAAGGTAATTAAAGAAATAACATCTTATGGAAATATGTTTTTACAATATTGGAGAAATTGTAATGTAAGAGATATATTCTTTATATACGGGCATCGTAATATTCGCTACTATCGGATTAGTCTGGCAACGTTGCAACCAATTGCGCCTCGATCGTGATTACCCTTCCACCCGCAAGCCCTCCTCCTACATCTTCCTTCCAAATAGCAAAGGCCCACACGCACGACGTCACGATCTAAAAATTTTGTAAGCATTTAGTTCTTTTCTAGCGGTGTTGCTCTACCACGCTCAGATTTAAGAAATCGCAAAAAAATCGTTTGAACTAGGGTTATTTCCTCCAAAGTATTCGTAGTTTTTCGGCCTCGTGTTTTACCCCGCCCATATTTACGCGATCGTAAGAATTCGTCTGGTCTCGTGTCACTGCCCCACCCACTGTTCCGATGTGACGACAATCGGCGTTGCTTATAAAATTAGAAAATGAACTAGTCTCAAAAAGGCATAATTTGCGCAGCGCAAAAAACAAATAGAAATATACCTGTCATGTATATGAATGCGATTTTGTTAACAAAAATTGCCCTTTTTAATGGCGTTAAATAAATTTGACAAAGTTGTCAGCAGCACGCCTTTTTGATAATTATTTATGAGACCGTAGAATAGAATGGCCCTGGTACCCGCCTCTGCCACTACAACCTATGTAGGTTTATTGTAGCACTCCCAGCCATGTTTAGAGGACCTCATCCAGTCTGGTCTACCTAACCAGACTCCACAAATGGAGCACCGGCTCCTCCATGTACCTTGCAGGTCCTGGTTTGGTTTCTCCAAGCCTTGAATGTCTGAGCCTGCAGAGAGCCTCACACTCGCACCACACGTATTTTGGAGGTTCCTCCCCCTCCTGACAGAACCTGCAACGGCTATTATTTGTCAGGCCGATCTTTTCCATGTGTCTGTTCATTCTAAAGTGCACAGCGCCTCGGTCAATGGATTCATTTTCGCTGCTTTAATTGGTCTAGAGCACAGGTAACCACGTTTTGCTACACTTGACTGAAACGCGGTGCAATATGTCATGCCACATGCGATCCCTCAGCCGGGGTATTATTATGGCTTTGCATGGCCCTCCGCTCGCTTCGCTCGCTACAGGGGCTTAATCAACAAGCACTAACCAAGTGTTAACCAAAACTAACCCAAGGCTAACCCAAACTAACCCAAAATGATGAAAGAAAGGTCATGGAACCTGGAAATCCCACGTTGAAGAGGACATGACATATTGCATCGCGTTTCAGACAAGTGTGGCAAAACGTACCTGCGGTCGGACTAGACCAATCAAACCAGCGAAAATTATTTCATTGACCGAGGCGCGGTGCATTGTGTTAAAATGCGTCTCGTCAGCTGACCCACTAATATTCTTATCGTCTTGCGATTCCTCTTAAGTAGATCTGCCGTACATTTTGTGGAGCCGTGTTTTATGAACTGTTTGGCCTGTGTGTGGTGTTTGTAACCACCAGTTTAGAGATTGCTTATCTATTCAGCTTTTAACTGTTTTGAAGACTCTTCCTAGTATCCCGCAGTAGGGCTCAGGCCTCAAGGTAACCCTAATTGCGCCCCGTTTTGCAAGTTTGTCGGCTTCTTCGTTGCTTTGATGGCCTTCATGTCCCGGAACCCACGCAATGGTCAGTTTATTGTTACGACCGACCTCTTCAAGGGCACTTATGCAGTCTTTAACAAGTCTAGATCTGACCTTGTGAGCACTAACTGCTTTTAAGGCGGCCTGACTATCAGAGTATATGACTAACCTTCTTTTTCTAAATTTCAATTTCTCTATATCCATGGCGCAGTGTTGAATTGCCGCGACCTCTGGTTGGAACACTGTGGCTTAATTGCCTATGTTTATGGAGATATATGACCTTGGTCCGTGGACCTCGGCTCCCACCCCTTTACTGGTCTTAGAGCCGTCGGTATACCATGCTTGGTCCGCTTTGATAGGAGGCCCCACCCCCTTCCATTCTTCTATGTCTACAAGTGCTACTGAGAAGGGTCTATTAAACCCATAGGTGGGGGTTATTTCGTCTGATGGCATTTCGAAGAGATACTTGGTCTCCTCGCTGTCCTCTAGCTTCTAGCTTGTGGGCCTTTGCCAATGATGGGCGTGTTGCCATGCCTGAGCGCGTAATTGTACCATTCTTACGTTCCCCTGTATGATGATATGTAATGGAGGTAGATTTAGCAGGACTTCCCGTGCTGCAGTTGGGGTTGTTCTCATCGACCCCGAGACACACAGACATGCCAGTCTTTGTACGTGTTCTAGTTGCCTGATTGCACCAGGCATAATCTTGTTCTGAATAAGTTGAATAAGCTGAATCCATCTAAACACATTTTTGTTACAGGAGATTTTAACGTTCATTTTAACAGCGCTGACCTCCGGGCATTAGAGATATCGAACTGGTTTAAAACAGTGGATTTGCATAGAGTTGTTGACTTTCCCACACGTGGGGAGACATGCCTCGACAATGTCTTCACGAGTGCGAGACAGATATTGACTGCGACTGACAGGGTTGATCTACAGTACTTGTCGGATCATGATGGAATAATGACCAAGTGTGAGGTGAGCAGGGGTCCGGGTAAGACCCGTATCAACTATAAACCAATCACTGATGAGGGGCTGCTTGCTCTCTATAACAGGATTGAGCTGGAGTCCTGTTCTTTTATTACTGACAATGCTGTGAGCATATACTGTAAGTTTGAGATGTTTGTAGATATAATTATTGGCGCTGTTGAGGAGTGCTTCCCACTAAAATCCAAGCTGTAAATTCCAGGTTCAAAACAAACTAAAATCAACTGGTTTAGTGAAAATCTAAAGAATATGCGTAAACTCTTACGTTTTATTGTGTCACTTAATAAGCAAAAACCTTATCTAATGCCTTTGGGAACTGTGAAAGAATATAGAAAAGAATATCGAAAGGAGATCTCTAGAGCAAAAACAGCAGCCCATGATAATTTCATTAATAATGCAGCAAATCCTCAAACTGCAATGTGGCAAGTAATTAAGAACAATAAACCCACAGTAACTTCAAATTCTTCTACAGCTTTGAATGCGGTCCATTTCAGTAATCATTTTATTAGTATTGCCAGCAACATTGCTGAAGCCCTCTGAGCCCCCAACTGCCACTTCACGGAATACCTTAAAAATGTTAAATCCAATAGTTCTTTTAGTTTTCAGGAAATTTCATATAATAATGTAAGACAAATCCTTTCTGATATCAAAAATAGTAAAACTAGAGACTGTTTTGAGATCATTACAAAATAATAAAAACCCTTAAGAACCTTATAGTTTATCCTCTTACTAAGCTTATTAACCAGGCCATATCCGTACAAAAGTTTCCCCTACTGTTCAAAACAGCAAAAGTTATAGCTATATATAAAAATAAAGGCCCTACTTGAGGACTGTTTTAACTACCGTCCCATCTCATTGCTGCCTATCCTGTCAAAGGTCTTTGAATCTGCCTTAAAGTCACACTTCGAGAAAAACAAACTCTTCTGCCAACATCAATTTGGATTGCGAAATAAGAAAAGCACCACATTTGCAGTTGACTGTCTGATCGAACACATCCTTAATGGGTTTGAGAGCAACTGTGATACTTATGCCTCATGTCTAGATCTAACAAGGGCTTTTGACTGTGTGCGGCATGAAACTCTTTTAAATAAACTTCCATCTTATGGCTTTGAACTCAGAAGTGTTCAACTACTACACTCTTAACTCTCTGACCGTACACAGTTTGTGTCATATAACCAGAATATCTCTCAGAGGGAGGGAGTTCGTTTTGGAGTGCCCCAGGGTTCAGTCCTGTTTTTGATCTACGTGAACGTGCTGGATCTAAACAACAACAAAATAATTATATTTGCAGATGGCACCACTGTCTTCCGAACTTATCGTCCTAAACAGAGATTGAGGACTCTGGTATCCTAGAATCATTGTTAACTATCAACGACTGGTTTCTTGCGAACAGCCTGTGTATGAATGCGACTATCAATTTTACCCTTAGAAGAGGCCAATCAAACCATCAATTGCTGACCAACTGCTCGGGGGAGGTTATCTTCTTTGGAGCCTCTCTCGACACAGATCTGTCCTGGGAGGGTTACATATTGCATGTGAGCAAGGGACTATTTGGCATTGTACCTGGTTAGAAACCTGTCGGCCTACCATGGCTATTATGGCTCCAAAATGTCTTATGCTATTTCGGAGTGGAGTCATTCCCCCCACACTATTAAAGTTTTTAAACAGCAACGTAAATGCATTAGACTTGTTGCGAGGCTTGGGTATCGGGATGATTATCGGGAGAGTTTCATCCGGTTTCGGATACTAACTCTTGTGTTTATATTCTCCAGTGCCTTATGTACATCAAACAAAATCTGAACATCATACTCAGCCCTCAGTTTCTCTCGCAAAGTTGTCTGCATCTGCCCAGTGCTATTCTTGCTTTCTGAGTAACCTCGCTAAGATGTGGTCTCCAAGTCATACCTTGGTCAAAAGTAACATCTAGGAATTTGACTTCTTTGGAAAAGGGAATTATTATCCCGCTGAGAATTGGATTTTTCAGATCCTTTAATGCTCTTTTCTTTGTGAATGGGATTATTGTTATTTTTCACCGGATTAACAGACAGATCCTCTTCTTCACACCATTTACTTACTATGTTCAAGGCCTTTTGTGCTCTTGTTGAAACATAGTCCATGTTCCTTCCTGTGACTACTATGACTAAGTCGTCTGCGTAGCAAAGGCAGAAGTATCGTTCATTTTCCATCTTGTTTTGTAGACTATCTACCAGTGTGATGATAGGACCCCATCTTGTGGCCTGACCCTTCTCACCCGCGCCGTAACCGTATCCGGACCAGGTGGAGTTATTGTCGTTTACTTTAGGTTTGTTTGGATCCAGTTGCAGATGGTTGGGGAGATTTCTTTGTGTTTGAGTGCCTTAACCAGCGATTTGGCTGGAACGTTGTTGAAGGCACCCTCTATGTCCGGAAAGGAAAGTGCCACTCCCTTATCGTCTATTGCCTCTCCATCAGGAGTCTATTTAGAATGTCCAGGATCAAATCTGTAGAATTTTCTGACGCTCGTGAAGGGGTTTTGTTGAGAGAATGTTGTCGCGGATATACCGATCGACTAGTTTTTCTAGTGTTTTAAGGAATGAAGTTAGACTTATTGGCCTGTATGACTTTGGCGTTTGGTCAGGTGAGGTGACCTGCCTATTTTTGGCAAAAATACGACCTTTGCCTTTTGCCATACCACTGCGCTGACGTGTGGCCCCACGCTATGCATGCTCTGAGTATCTTGCAGATGTGTGGCATTAGTATATCCTGCCCTTTCAGCAACAGAACTGAGTGGATTCGATAAGGTCCGTTGGACTTATAAGGCTGGAATTCCCCTATTGCTCATTTAATTTTTCCAAATGTAACAATCTGGTTGGCCCTTTTCCAATCTGTTTTTCTGGCCTTGCATGCCTTGCTGTTGGTTCTCTGATTGTTTATGACTCTGGATCCTGGGAAATGTAGTAAGTTTTAGAAATACAACGCTGGAAAACCTCTTTTCTCTTATCCTTTGGAACTACTATTTTTCAGTTATCGGAAGGAGAAGACAATTCTCTTGTAGAGAATGGAATTGTTCATACGCCAAACAGGGATTTTACAGGACAGTTCTCTACACTTTGCAACATTTTCAGATACCATTTATCCTTTGTGTTTGTTGGGTCAAATGCTGGTGGATCCAAGGCATTGACAGATTCAACAAAACAAGGTAAGACAAAAAAGAGTTAAAAGAAGATAGCCCAGGTGCTCCATCACCCACAAGGGAGTGTGCTATAGCGCACACCAAGCTGAAGTGAGCTAACCTAACTAATCCGACAGCCGAGAGAAAAACAAAAAGATCCTAGGTTATCCTAATGACGGCGCTGCCACCAATCTGCTCGAGTCGGACCAACCGGAGCTCAGGCAAAAATACCGAGACCACTGACAGTTACGACGGCTAGTATAGCTTTACGTCAGAGGCCCCGAGTATTTCGACCACAGTAACGGACCAACTAACCCAAGCTAACCCCCTCGCGGCGGCCTTTAGTCCTTGCCATCGGAAAAAAGGTGGCCCCGGAGCGTCAGGCAATGAGCCCCTCATGGCCGTCCCTTCCGATTGGCTTGCCCCTCCCGACAACCGGATTTGGCATTTGGCAGCACCCGTCGCCACTAAGGCCTGTAAGAAAAAAAATTGGCTTCAAAATTTATTACGCTCTTTTTGTCTTCTAATGGGCGCAAACCTTCACTCCAGCTTAGAAGGGACTGGGAGTGAATAATCTCAAATCGAAAGAAACATTTTGAGAAGTTAAAATTAGATATTGAATGAAATAAAGAAATAAAGTATGTTAATGCGTAGGCTAAAACGAGCTATCATACCCAATAAATTATCAACACAAAAGAAAAAAAGTCCCTAAACGGCACGCACGTTCAGGAGTTGGTACCACAAACCGCTACAGAAAACTACTCTAAAGACAACCCTGGCGCATGGCGGTCCTAATTTTGAATTTCCGTTTGTAAGGCAACTGCATTTCGCTCCCAGCACTGCATTCGCCAGTCGGTAGAGGTCATTGCAGCGAGTGGTAGTAACTAATACCATGAAATGCACCAGTTTGTAAAGAATATCCCATAATATATATCCTCATAGGACTAAAGGGAGCAACATTTATTTATTTGGCGGGTCCGCCATTTCGTCAAGAAGAACTCTTACTTAAACTTTAAGTTTCAACTTGATGCTGAAGGAAGGCCGCACGTTACAACTCCCCCTCTCCTACGATAGGAGGAAAACTTTCAAAAAAAAAGTTTGACGACGATAATTATGATTAAACCAACATGTCCAGAAGTAAGAGTGCCACATGTCTCTCACCATGCCTGGCAAGAAGACTCCCTACACAGATATTAAAGATAAGAATACTTACATGTGAAGGTAAGTAAATAACCCCAACCGCATTATGGATCTGCTCAACACCATAAACCAAAATCCTATAACTATCAAACCCCCTGCTCCTAAACCTAATGGGATCCACAAATCATCAATCTATGGCCAATGGATTCCATCTCACCGCACCTAATAAAACTATAACTTATAAACCTATGAAACTAACAAGAAGAATCTACAACTAACGGACTCCCGAGCGGTACCTCACGGGTCAGGGACGCAAACGTAAGATAAATTAACAAGGTAAGGTAAGCAAAACAAAATAAGATAAGGTAAGGTAAGGCAATGAAAGAAGGTAAGGTAGGATAACGAAATAAGGTAAAGAAAATGAAGAGACTAATAACCAAAAGGCAATTTAACCATTAACCAAAAGATATAAGGGTAAAGAAGACGTGAGGATCTCCCACCAGTGACAAGGTAATTATTCGACATTAGAGTTTCTTTTGTGGAGCTAGTAAACTTGCCATCTGGCTTCTTTAGAGACCGTAACAATTCGTTCGGTCTCGTGCTGTTGCTTCACACCACAGTTTCGCGGTCAATCAAAAATTAATTTTTCTTAAATTGGAATAGAAAATATATGCCTTATAAGCTCAAGAACTATTAATGAGGTAGTTTTAGAATAGAAGGGAAACCCCAAACTCGAGATTATTTGTAAAGTCTTACAGCGAGGCTAGAAGATTCTCAGAGCTCGTGCTTCCTTCCACCTTGCCCACATTTTTTATGAGATATTAACAATTCGTTCGATCACATGCTATTGCCCCGCCCATACGAAAAACATGTAAATTTCCCAGAAATTGAGAAAATATTGTAAACTTTTCTCCACTTGGTACATTATATCTATTTTTAATAATAAGCTCCTAATTGGGACACCTTTAAACGTATGTTGGCGGACGTCTAAAATGCTTATAGTTGAGCAACACTTGTGTAATAACATGCATTTTATCCAGCGCCATTCTGTAAACTAAAAATATTCCGTATACCTATCTACGGCTACGAAAAACCTGTAATTTCCCGCTTTGAAATATTAGTAAATGAATGAAATAGGTATAATATAATTGGAATTCTATTCTTCAGGCTATATACATGCGGTCGTACCATTTGACCGAGCAATAAGAACAATTGCCTTACATTGTAATTGAACAATTCTTAATATTTATGTGCAACCTATGCAGAAAATAATTATTGTGTTGATCAATTTTGTAATAAAAAAACCCTAGATCAATGCCACCGGTGTCACGACTGTCTAAATTGATCTCGTTTAAATTATCCGACCAATATTATTTGAACGGCAATAGTTATTTTCCTATTAAGTGCGGGAAAATACTATTCCAACTCGAGTTTACCGTCTATATTATTAAGTAAAAATACAAATATATAAGTAGACTAATTTCCATAGATTTTTGATACATGCCAAAAAGAGAGGAAATATCATAAAATCACATAAAAAGACTTGAGTTAGAATATTCCTTGATTTGTCCCGTGCGTTTGATACTATAGACAATCAGCGAGTTAGAGACATTTAGGTGCTATCGTTGCTGGGATTTTTAATTGATATAAAATATTATGTATGATGTCGCTGATAACGTAAGTTATTTCCTCCTCGAATTTGCCATTTCTTAGTGAACATGCTAACGTACCACTATTGTCAAGCAAACGAATTAGTATTAACTCAACTATGATTTTACTGCTGGTTATTTTTACTCACAGTAACTATGTGTTGCTTAATATAATATCTACAAGAAGTGCTCCAAGCTAAAAATCGTTCTTTTGTGATAAGAGTACTCGTTTTGTACCCCCAATTCGCATGAATTCACAAGCATATGGGGCCCATAGCTTAGTATCTGTTGCCTATCTCTCAATCAAGCACCTCTAATTGAATAATCTCCGAACTTTCCAAGCAATTTTTCGTGGTCTACTTTGTTAAATGCACGAGACAAATCAAAGAACATACCTTAATTTTCAAAATATGCATACATATTAATCCAATTTTGAAATACAGCCGACTAAACAGGACAATATGACGCCCCTTGCGAAAATAAATTTTGTTTACTCCCTATATAGAAAATGCGATTTTACTCCCTCAAGTGAGGGAGCAAAATAGTATTTTTCCTCCTTAGGGACAAAAATGGTTATCCTTCCTAGGAAGAAAATGGCATCGAAAAGGCTTAGAAAAGTAATGCTATACGAGTACATCGCCGCGCGCCGGTGACGTCTCTTATCTATTGGTTTCGCTATTAGTAGTTTTTTTACTTTTAGTCAAAATGCTACATGTATTAAATTAATTAAGAACAAATAAATTGACAACAATCAACTATCTATTTAGCATTCTTCGCTTCATATCTTTGGATATAGGCCTCTCTCATTCTATTTAATTCTTCCCTGTTTGTCGCCATGTTCATCCAACTTGTTCTAGCGTGTTTCCTCAGGTCATCCACCAATCTCATTGGGGTCTTCCTCTACCCCTTTGTTTTCTCGAATATGTTTGTTTCATCGGTCTAATATTATAACTGACGAATTTTCATTTTGAACTTGCTACCTCTCTTCTGTCGATCAGTGTCTTTCCATTGATCTTTGTGCTTTTGTTACTTTTTCCATGCTTTTCTGTGTGAGTTTCCATCTCGAGGACGGGGAATACACATTGATTAGACATACTTTGGTTTTAAAGTATTGTGGATATGTTTTATTTTTTTTTAGGATATAGGATGTAGCTTAATTTTCCGAATGCTACCCAATCTACTTTGACTCGTCCTCTCATTTCTATACGTATTCATCTGCTTGTTATATATTTTCTGATCGTGTTGTCTTCATCTGTGTTCGTCATAGTTTTTGTCTTGGCCTACCTTTTTAGCTGCTGTATCTAGTTTTATCAGCCTTTTCGTCAGTTCTTCTTTCTTGTTTGTTATGAAGGTAATATCGTCCGCGCATCTTAGATTGGTCAGTGTTTAGCCACATATTTTTATACCTTTTTCTTCTCAGTCTAGATTTAAAAAAATATCATCTAGGGCTTAATTAGAAAGTTTAGATGATATTGTGTCGCCCTGTTTCCCTCATGGGTGTTAATTGTGGTTGCTTCGCTATATACGTTAGTTATCAGGTCTGTATATCTGGAGTCTAATCTGCTATTTCTCTGTCAAAGGCTTTTTCGAAGTCAATAAACGCAATATATAGTGGGGAATGATATTCGTCGGCTCGCTCTATTGTTAATAGGTAGTCGCTTGTACTGAAACCCTTCCTGCAGCCATTTCTATCGATATCCATCGAATTTTGTTGTTAGCCTATAATGGTTAGAGAAAGCAATAGACGATAAGGGCGCTAGCCACCTTTCTAGACAAAGAGAGTGCTTTCAGCACCGTTCCAGCTAAATCTCCGGTTAAGGCACTCAGACACAAATAAATCCCCCCAACCATCTGCAACTGGATCCAAACAAACTTAAAATATAGGACATGTGCAGATACGATTCGGGCGCGGATGGGGTGGTGCTGCCTCCATGGAAAGGTCGTATCACTACTACTGTGGGCCATTCTGGTAGATAGTCTACTAGACAAGATGAAAAACGAACGATACTTCTTCTAGGCAACGCTGACGACTTTGTCATAACAGTCAAGGTAAGGAACATGGGCTATGTTTGAACAAGAGCACAAAAGGCCTTGAACTAAGTAAACAAATGGTGTGAAGAGGAGGAACTGTCAGTTAATCCATTGAAAACCACAATAGTTCCATTCACCAAGAAAAGAGCATTAAAGGATCTAAAAAATCCAATGCTCATCGGGAAAATAATTCCCTATTCAAGGAAGTCAAATACCTAGGTGTCATTTGACCAAGCTATAACTTGGAGACCGCATCTAAGCAAAGTCATTCAGTAAGCAAAAATTGCACTGGGCATATGCAGGCGACTTTGCGAGAGAAACTGATGGCTGAGCCCCGAATCGAATCTCTGGTTGTACATGCTAACCTATGGCTCTATAGCCTGGGGTATAAGGGTCTTGCAAACAGGTGCAATCAGGCAACTAGAAGGCGTACAAAGGCTGATATGTCTGTGCGTCTCGGAGGCGATCAGAACAACCCCAACTGCAGCACTGGAGGTCCTGCAAAATCTACCTCCATTACACATCCTCGTAGAGGGGAACGTAAGAATGGTACAATACTGGCAACAAACCCACCATTGAATGGAAAAGGCCCACAAGCTGTAAACTAGAGGACAGCGAGGAAATCAGGTATCTATTCGAAATGCTATCAGACGAAACAATAACCTTCTCCTATAGGTTTGATAGGCCCTTCTCAGTAGCAATTATAGGCAGAGAAGGATGGGAGGTGGACTCCTATAAAAGCGGACCAAGCATGGTATACCGACAACTCTAAGACCAGTAAAGGGGTGGGAGCCGGAGTCCACGGACCAAGTTCAAATATCTCCATAAATATGGGCAGTCAAGCCACAGTCTTCCAAGCAGGGGTCGTGGCAATTCAATACGGCTCCATGGAAATAGGGAAACTGAACATTAGAAAAAGGAGGGTAGTCATATCTTTCGACAGTCAGGCCGCTTTAAAAGCAGTTAGTGCACACAATGCCAGATCTAGACTAGTCAAAAACTGTGTAGGTGCCCTTGAAGAGGTCAGTCGTAACAATAAGCTCACCATTGCGTGGGTTCCGGGACATGAAGCCAATCACGGCAACGAAGAAGCCGACAAAACGGGGCGCAAGTAAGGTTACGTTGGGATCTGAGCCACTACTGCGGAATAGCAGGAAGAGTCTTCAAAACAGCAGTTTAAAGCTGGATAGATAAACAATGTCTAAACTGGTGGTTACAAACCCCGGGGCAACAACAGACCAAACAATTCATAAAACCCAGCTCCCCAAAATTCACGGCTGGCCTACTTAAGAGGAGTCGTAAAACGATAGGAATATTAGTGGGTCAGCTGACGGGGGGAAGGCACTTAGAATGTACAAACACATGGAAACGATCGGCCTGGCAGATAATAGCTGCTGCAGGTTCTGTCAGGAGGAGAAGGAAACTCCAAAACACGTGTGGTGCGAGTGTGAGACCAAACCAGAACCTGCAAAGTACCTGGAGGGGCCGGTACTGCATTTGTGAAATCTGATTAGGAAGACCGGACTGGATGAGGTCCTCTAAGCATGGTTCGGAATGCTACAGTAAACTTGCATAGGTTGCAGTGGCAGAGGCGGGTACCAACGCCAACTCCCTTCAATTCTTTCTAGCCTAATGGTTAGTATTTTTGTGAAAAGTTTGTAAATTACATTAATGAGTGTGTCGATAGTTTTTTAGGCCTGTTCTATCTCCCTGCTTGTGTAGGATGATAATTATGGATTCATTCCAATCATTTGGGATTCAATTCTTTTGCAATATTTTATTTAGAAGAGTGTGGAGAGTATAAATAACAGTTTTTCAGCCATATTTTACATTTCTACCGGTATTCTGGCTTTTCCAAGGCCGTGTAGCTGAAGTACAGCCCAAATCGTGTCCAGTAGGGTCTTTCGCATCATGCTTCTACTCTGTATGGAATATTGGCCATTGTGTTTTTGCCATTTACCGGAATCGTACATTTCCTCTTAGCATAATTTACAAAAAACGTAGAGTGATCTGCTTTAGGGAACCGACAAACCAGAAATTTTCTGGACATATCGAAGATAGATACTCATTTGATAATGGTAAACGTCCTTTTGGGCTTTGTTTTTCAATCAGGAATTCGCACCATTCACATTTGTCACTGGATATCATCGAGTACCATTTTAACCAATTCACCGCAAAGGCATGCCCCAATCCATGCAAATAAGTTCCATCTAGAACAGCTGTAATAAACTTATTAATATCTTCCCTTGGAATAGTATTAGCTCTCTTGGTGTTATATCCGGCAGATTTCGTTTTGAAAAAGGCTACTAATTTAGGATACTTAATGTCGATATTATCTTTATTTCCGGGGCTTCAAATTGGCGCAGTTTCTCGTCAAGTACACTAGAACCATGGCTTCAGACATTTTTCTTTTTGATAAGTTTCCATCCACCATTTATCATATTTTTCACGAGTCTTTACCGGAATATCTTGGAGAACTTCATCTTCACTTTCAAAATTCATTATTAGAAACTTTTATGAAATTTTTTGTAAGTTTATTTATTATAAACAAAAACCAACCAAAGTGGATGGGACTTTGATAACAGTATTTACATTATGACATCTTGACATATTTGCTTGGATAATTATTAATATTATTTTCGATCATAAATTACCCAAGAAATAGTAATGGAATTGATGTAAAACGTAGTAAGAGATCGTAGAAAAATCATAATATGTATTATTCTGGAGCAAAGTGCCATTTTCTCCCTATTCGAGGGTGGAAAGGATGCACTTTGCCCCCTTGTTATAGAAATAGGTATTGTCGCCACGTAAATTGGACAGTGAAATGAATATATTTTGGTATTTTTGTATACGTAGTTGTAGACAGTGTTGTATGCTACATAAGAAAATTGTATTACTGTTTGTATTAAATTAGATAAATTAATGTACCAAAATATGGTATAAGATGCCCCACCGTGCAATTTGTATAAATCAAGGTACACATGCTTTTTGTGGATGGAATGCATTTCCGAATTCTTTGAGGAAAATAGCGAACTAAACAAATAAATATTAATTATTTTACAACCTATAGCATAATTACGTATATTAAAAAATTACATCTACCTCAAAAAACATCACAAAATGTTGTCAAAACTAGGCAATACTAATTGTCCACATAAGCAGCTGCTTGGATAGGGACAAGCCGCATGATCGTACATGCAAAAGTTTTCGAATAATGAAGGCCCTACCAACATGTTTTACTGTAAAAAAAATTAAACATTTACGAAGATAGGTGATTTCTGAAATGTCGAAACATCGACCAGCTTACATAGAAAGTAATGGCTGTTTGCACTAAAGAACGAGCTTAACCTGTGTGTTAGGTTAGAGAGAATATAATATATAAGCACTGAAAATTACTCCTAACTCATCTTTTAGAGACAGCCCAAACTACTTTAAAAGCTAAGTTGCAACCAGTACCTTTTGTAAAATAAGAATGGAATAGTCTATCAATGGCCTTAGTGAAATCATTAAATGTAGAAAATACACCAAAATGTGTATAAAAATTTAAATTAATCCAGGATTTATTCACAATTTGCAACACTTTCATTATATATACGGAATGATAGTAGCCTATCAAATGCTTTAGTGAAATCAGTGTAACCAGAATCAAGCAAAGAAAAATAATATAATTTATTTAAATAAAAATCATATTTGAACCACGATTAATGTACAATTCGCTACACTTTCTCTGAATGGACTGAGACCACCATTTTGTTGGTAGTCTATCAAAAGCTTTAGTGAAATCATCGTATGCACCACCAAGTAAAGAAAATATACTAAAACAATTATAGTATGTAATAATCATAATTAACACAAGATTTATCTACAGTTCCCAACACTCTCTTTATGCAGATTGCAGCGATAAATCTGTCGTGAATGATTTTATCGTGCATTACAATAGCGATATAATTTGCCTAATAACTAGTCAGGGCACCTATTATTATTATTATCACGCTTTTTTTGCTTTCCATTTAATTTTCGCTAAACCGAATGTATAAAATATGACTATAATAATTTTTATTTAATTTTGTTATGCCTCTATGAACAAGTATTCAAATATAATTTGATATTTTGCTTGGTCATCATGAACATATAACTTCACCTGAAATGGTTTTGTATTATCTGGGACTAGACATTAGAGGCTTTGCGTAAAGGGAAATTGTAGGAGAGAAAGCCTATTATACTTTGCTACAGCGTGGTCTTGGTCCAAAAGGGAGTCAAGAAGAACAAACTGGTGTTTAAGTTGTACATCGTGTTTATTATCTAATATTTTCACTCTCCTTTGCAACTATGATCTATTTATGTATTCAAGTTGCGACATTGTCAAGTGATTGTTCTCTCTGAATTTCTACGAAAGAGGACGCCACAGTTCACGGCTGAACGAAATTATTTATTTGATAAGTTACATCTACTGCAACACCCAAAAAAGGGCTTCATTACAAAGAGCATATTCCTTGCACGATGCCAAATAGTACATCGACTAAAAGACTTTTAATTAATTTCAGAATGAAGATCTATCTAGCGTTGTCTGTCACATGCTTCTACATCGCCACAATATCTTCCTTGCCACAAGGACAAGGCGTCACAGCAGGATTACCGGGGTACACCCAACTGCAAGCAGACCAAATCAAGTATTTGCAAAATCGAGGATTTGGTTCCACCCATAAAACTTTCAGGCCCACCGTAAGTAGAATATTTTATTTATTTATTTATTTATAAATAATTGCCTTAAAATACTTGAATGCTAACTTAAAATTAATACAAAGTTAATAATATATACATATTTGCATATCTATATACTAGCAAAAGTGGTACCTAACAACCAACCTAAGATAAGTAAATAAATGACATGCTATTTTAATTTTAAATGATATTTAAAACCCTGCACTTTTATGTTCTTCAACTCTATGCAGTCCTTTCTTAGGGGGTCCTAGGGTCCTAGTCCTTGTTCTTCATAGCATAATCTTGTGAATCATTTTGTGTACAGTATCTTCCTAAATGGCATCTCCTGTATTGTCGTCCTTCCTATGTTTCTGGTTAGTTCCTGTGTCCTCGTTGTGTACCTGAAGAATTTCGTCGCGTTCTCCTGGATCCTCTATTCTAGCGGCCTTGTCCCGGTTTCTCTGTACAGTTGTCTGGCCATCTTGTAGTCCTCCCATCTGTAGTCCATGATTGTCCGTAGAAGTTTCCTTGCCAAATTGAGTAGCTTTTCCATGTTCGTTTTTACTGCAAAACTCCAGACCGGCGCGGCGTGGCGTACATGGCTATTGGTCTCGCGTATATATTGTACAGTATGATCTTGATGTCCCTGCCCAGTCTTGATTGTGTTGAGATGTACGGATATATGACTTTGGGTGCTGCCGCTGCTTTGTTACTGACATTTTAGAGGTGGCCCTTGAAAGTCAGCTTCGCGTCCAGCGTAACGCCTAGTACTTCACGGTGTCCTTGCTCTCTATCTTTGTCCCGTTGATCGATGTAGAAGTATCAATATTTGAGTGTTTTATTGTAATTTTCAATTTTGCGGTGGGTATCTTTGGAAATATTTCGAAAGCACTGAAAGAAATTGAAAAGCTTAAATAGGAACTTATGTAAACAAACGCCCTTTGCTAATCGATTGACGCCACTGAATTTCTTTATCCTGTACCTAAGAACACGTCATCCTACATTTTACCGTGCAAATT
>MU181939.1:799591-829615 GCA_016904865.1 Pissodes strobi | reverse complement strand
TATATATATTTATCATCATCAATAATCCATCCATTATTCTCTGGTTTTTAACGTTGTACTTTAAGATTGGCATTACTCCATATACTCGTTATATATTGTGCGCGTAGAAAATGCTCGTGTAATTCGGACTGACACGGTGGTAAATTCGATGAATCCTAATTTAAATATTTTTTATTAAATGATTCATTCTTATTTTTTGGTTTATAAGTGATCATAAATTTATTATATCTTATTTCGTTAACAGCAACTTCTTTGCTGCCCTAAATTTCACAGACAAATTTTTCAATAACTGGAAAAATTTCACAGCTACGCCATGTTATATAAGCACTCCTAAGTTTTTTGAGCTTTTTGATATTCTAAATTTTTCTTAAGAATTGAAAAAGGCCGTTTTTTTCCTTTTCTGAAAAATGATTGTAGTCACAACCGGTCAGTGCATGAAATTATTCCAAAAAAATGTGCAATTGTCCATATTTCCAAGCATTATAATTAAAATATCAGTATCTGATGATTTAATTAAGATATTCAGATTGTCTTCAATGATATGTCAAATGTGTTGTATAATTTTTGTGTCTGCCTCTTCGTGATTTATGCAAGACAAGTTATCATTAAAAATCGAAACAACTGAATTATTTTTAACTACATAATTATGACAATGCATTTTGTTGTTTTTTGGCAAATATCAAGTCTGCATATGACACAAATTATATTCACTGCTTCTATAATTAACACTAGTAATAAAAATTAATAAGTAATAAATTATTTTTTAATAATATTATTATAATTTTTTAATAGCTTTGTGCCACGCCGAGAAATAATGTATAGCCGTTGCCACAGCTTATTCACTATCAGCCAGTCATCTTGCGGAGGCATCCTTTGATTTGGGAAAGTGCCGTGCAAATTTTAGAAGAGGGCCATGACTCAATATTGTTTTAAACGTCTGGGCATCTGATTAATACTTTTGACAGTTCGTTTAACTTAAAATAAACTTTTTTCTATTTTGGTATCATAAGGAAGTATTTTCGATACGCAACGTAGTGTCGAAAAGAAACTCTTTTCGCCACTACTTTTGTTGACTGATTACTATGATATTAACAAAATTGTTCAATGCCAAGGCTCACTAGCAAAAATTTCGACACCGTTTTGAATGGGATTCCTAATAATACAGACGTCAAAAGTGACAAGATGGACGTCCAACTTTTGATCGCGACTTGAATAAATTAATGTTTTTCATTAAAAAACGTGCAAAATAGAAAAAATAGTATAAAATACACGTTTTAAAAGACATTTACCTCACTCGCACGTTAGGAAACTCCCCGCAAGCGGGTCGTTTCCTAATTTCGTGCTCGTGCGATAAAATATGGTCTTTTAAAACTAGTATCTTAATATACTATTTTATCGTCTAAAAACGATTTTAAATGGCTAAATTGTATTAAAATCCGAAATTTCGGACTTTTTTAGGGCGATAGCCGTGGCTTCGGAGGAATTTATCGAGGATTTTGAAGCGAAAATTAATTTTAAAATTAACCGTCTATTAAAAATACGGATGCGCACTCGACTGTGGACATTCCAACTTTTCGATTTCGGTAGAGAGGACTAGCTAGTAGTGGATAAGCTGTGCCGATGCTGACTGTGTTTTAAATGACCAGCTGGTCTTACCGGTTCCTTCATCTCACTCGCTCATATAGATACGTCTCACCATCTCATGAGCACTCACTTTTTCCTTTAAATTACTGTTGGAATGCCTATACACAATAGATGTATTCTCTCTTTCTGACATTGGAACTCGAACAAGTCTGATACGCTCGCACTCCCATCGAGCGTCATGACTATTATATACTCGTATGGCAGACACTTGCAACCGTCAAAATAGTTTGGCTGTTTACATGTACTTTTTAAATTATTGATAGAATATGCCCTTAAAATTTCAGCCTTGTGGGAGCAGGTTATGAATTACTATCCCGATGACAACTTTGCTATCGTCTGGCACTTACTTGCAACCCTCAAAATAGGTTGTCAATTTTTTTTTACACTTAAACTTATGTAAATTACAATGTATTAAAATTGTAGCCTTGTGGGAGAAGGTTAAAAAAATTTTTTTTTTTACATTTTCAAAAATTTAAGGGATGATGACGCAACCGCGAGATGCCTGCCAGACTCGTATTTTCATAATTGACCGATAATAAAACATAATTTAAAAATTTTCTAGCTTTGTGGGAAACGGGTTACTCGGATGGTTCACTAGCTCTTAGACTATTATTTCGGAAGCATCCAAGGCTTATGGTTTCATTCTAAGATGCACTAGAGACTTCAACACCACGGATGCAATCAAGTCGCTATATTTTTCTTATGTTCGTTCTAAATTGGAGTATGCCTGCGTAGTCTGGTCTCCTGGATATAATCTATGTATTGATAGATTGGAGAGAGTTCAACGTAAATTTTTAAAATATGTCTGTTTTAAGTGTGATGGACACTATCCTATTCAAGGTTTTCCGCATGATGATTTACTTGGTAGATTTAATTTTTCTTCTTTAAAATCTCGACGGGACTATTTCACTATTGTTACTTTGTCAAAGTTGTTGAATAATAATTTAGATTGTCCCAATATCCTTTCAAGGCTGAATTTTAGTGTTCCGCGTGTAAGCAGTCGATATCAGAACTTATTTTACCTACCTACTGCCAGAACTAATATCCTAAAGTTCTCACCGCTTTATGTAATGTGTAGCATGCAAAACCACAAATGTAACATTGACTTATTTAATATTTCTACAGAGTGTCTTCGTCGCATATGGAAGCATTGAAAAACTTTCACATTTTCGTCTTGAATAATGCTTAGTATAATTTTTATGTATCGTTTTTTTCTCTGTCTTAATTATTTTTTAATGTTAAATGTTTTTTAACGTTTTTTTGTGTTATTAGTTTCTGTTACTTATACGGTAGGTATATATTTTTTTCCTCTGATAGGTTAAGTCAAATATGGACTTCCCTTTATTATTTTTATTCTATATTTTTTTGTAATTATTGTCATTATGTCCTTCCTGCCTTGTAGTTGGGTTTTTATAACCTGTAAGGTAGGCAGCGTAAATAAATAAATAAATAAATAAATAAATAAATAAATAATAATAATAAACAATACATGTATATAAATAAGGTGTTTTGTAAATTCATTGAAAATTCATTAAAATTTAATGATTTCCGCAAATTATCTCAACCAATATATTCCTTGTGCGCAAGTTCATACAATTTTAAAAATATATGCCTACCTGGGACAAAATTTTTTCCCCAGATCTAAAGATATTTCCCTATTAACGGCAACACTGTGCGTTTCTTGATTAATGTTGGTGACTGTAAAATTTTATGCCGGACTAGGGAATTTGTTCTTAGTTCCAGGAACTTTTCGAGCATCTAGAGCCTAGGGGAATATGGAAATTTTTCTGCTATTTTGGGATTTTTTATTAGTTCTTATGATTTGCTACAAAAGTAGTAAAAATATCTAATGATTTTTCAAGACTAATGTAAACAATTTGAAAAAAATTCAAAATTCTTTTTCTTTAGTGCTGGGGACATTCCTAATCACTAGGGAAAAAGGAAATAATTTTCCTTCCAACCGTTGCTCTTTCCAATTATCATTCCTTTCAAAAAAGCATTAAAATCACGTTTTTTTATTGTAATGGACAAACTCTCCATATACCTACTTTAGCGACGAGGGTGAAAAACGAAAAGTTTTTAATAAATATGAGCTAGTTTTCTAGGTTCTCTATATATTACTAAAAATTTCTATTTTAACCTGTGACGTATTTTTTCCCCTAGCTCAAGGGATATTTCTCTACAAACGGCAACACTGTGCCTTCCTTGATTACTATTGGTGACTGTAAAATATTATGCCGGACTAGATAATTTGTTCTTAGTTCTAGGTACTTTTCGACCATCTAGAGCCTATTTTGGGATTTTTTTCTTATTTATTTATTTATTTATTAAATAATAATAATAATAATAATAATAATAATAATAATAAGCTTTATTTCAAATTGTGTTACAATATAAATTACAAAAATCAGCAATAAACATAAACACAAAGGAAAGAGTGTCAAAAACAGTGACTACACTAAGTTTAAGTTTAATTGTACCTATTAATGTCCAGACAAAAAATCATCAATTGAGTACGGCTCTAATTGAACTAGTAACTTTCTAACTTCAGTCTTATACAATTTAACATTACTAATACATTTAATTTGGTTTGGCAGGTGGTTGAACAATTTGAGACACATATAATAGGAACTTCTCTCTGTCATTGCCAAACGGTGAATTGGGTAATCAACATATAGTGTTCTTGTGTTGTATGTATGAAATACTTGTAGTTCAAAACATGGACGATTTTTGAAAAAGAATAGCAGTGATTCGTGGATGTATAGAGAATATATTATTAATAGTCCCTCGGACCTAAAAACTCCCCTACAGCTCGATTCATCGATGTGTAAACCCAAGAATTTAGCACTTTTTACAATATTTTCATTTCTGTCAGACAATTTTAAACTGGGCGGTTTCTGAATCCTACAAAGCTTCGTTCTAAACATTATTATATTAGATTTTTCTTTATTAAGCAAAAGTTTATTTTCAGTAAACCAGTTATTTGCTTTATTACAAACTTTGCTGCTTTGATATGTCAAATCAGCAACATTTTTGCCTCCAATGAGTAAATTAGTACCATCAGCATAACATACTATAGACTCATTACTGTCATCCTCTATGGAATATAGGTCATTCACAAAGATAACAAACAAAATGGGTCCGAGTATGCTGCCTTGAGTAATTCCTAGTTTATTCTCTAAAATATCCGAAAAATGGCCATCCCTGACAATTTTTACACTTTGTTTCCGATCCGACAAATAAGACTCAAAAAGCTCAAGAGCGTGTCCTCGTACCCCATATAAACCTAACTTCCTGGTAAGCACTCCTTGTCAACACAGTCATAAGCTTTCGATAAATCTAAACAAATACCAAGGGCCATTCCATTTTTCTCTAAGTTTTCTAAAATCATTTTAGTAAATTGAAAAATTGGTGCTGGTGGATGTTGAACAAATTACACCCTTTAAAGAAATCCACCAATCTTTCACACATGGCCAACTCAAACAGCTCTGAAAAACCTGGCAAGAGACTTATTGGTCTATAATTTCCAATTATTTCTGGATCACCCTTTTTATATAATGGCTTTATTAATGCTATCTTGAGCTGATTTGGAAAAGTACCTTGTTCAAAGGAGCTGTTCTTTAAAAAGCAGAGAACATTTTTGATGTGAGGTATAGTCAAAAGCAATCTTATCGTGCGGGTCCAAAGATCACAATTTTCAGTAAAAACTTCATTCCTGGCAGATTTTGCGTGTAAAATCTGTCAAAGGAATGACATTTACTGAAAAATGTGACCTTTGGACCCGCACGATAAGACCGCTTTTGACTATATTGTTATTTTTACTATGCTAGTGGGTATTTCATCAATGCCATTGCTTTGTTTGTTTTTTATCTTATTACCCAAGCTACAGATTTCAGCTGCTGTTACTGGTCTTAGGAACATAGATTTATTATTTACAGTGATTTTACATTGAAATGGTTTAGTGTCTAACTCAGTCATCATCTGTGATACTATGGACAACATGTACTCATTACACTGATTTGCTATTTCCTTAGGATCACCAATGATTTGAACATCATTATTTTTATCATTTTTACCAAGTACTTCGTTACATATTGTCCACATGCACTTTGTTTTATTGTCGGAATTTCTTATTCTAAACTAAATTCACGGTTTGCCCCTATTTTTTTACAAACAATACAAATATGATAATAAATCCAATAACAAATCTACAAAAGATGACAATAATTAAATACATTTGCAAGGCCAGATAATGTGAGTCTAACCATCTCACAATACCTACTGCCAGTTTATACATTTGATTTGTCTTTTAAAGCCAGATAGGGTGTCACCATAAACGGCTACATCTAGTTTATTAAGCAATCGAAGAGTTCTGCCAACAGGGGAGTGGCGACCATAATTAGTTGCGTGAAATGGAACGGAGAAGACATCGAAGTTACGTAAATGACGATTTGGAACATTCAGCCTCACTTTGCAGAGGAGACAGGGACAATCCTTTAGTCTTTTAATCAATTTATAGACAAAACACAAATCAAACTGTAGGCACCTCCTCTCAAGGGTTTCCAAATTCAATCTGAGGCGCGTCTCAGATCTGTCGTAGTCTTCAAAGTCCACCCCCATTTTAAAAGCAGCATGTCGCAGGAACTTATCCTGCATCCCTTCCAACGAGTCAATATATGTCCGATACTCAGGTGACCACCCAATTGCAGAATATTCGAGGTTGGATCTCACGAGTGAGACATAAAGAATCTTAACTGTGTTAGTTCACTACAGTTTCTCATCACAAACATGCTATGCAAAACATAGCTTTTTATCAAACCATAATTCATGGTCCCTGACAACCTTTACACATTTAAGATTCTCGTTATTGATTTTATATTCGGAATTGAACTTTTTATAGCCTCTGAAACACTTCATGACGTTCAACGTCAGGTTATGGGCCTGTGACCAATCCCAAAGAGCGTTCAAATCACTCTGGAGCCTCACTGAGTTCTCCCACTGCTCAATCGCCCTGTAAATCTTGAGATCATCTGTAAACATGCTGACCGTTGAATGTTGGATCATACTTGCTATATCGTTGGCAAAGAGATTGAACAGTAAAGGGGCACAATGTGAGTCCTGAGGCACTCCCGACACCATCCTAATTGGAGTGGAAACAAAATTTTTAGTTTTAATCTTCTGCAACCTACCCTCAAGAAAACTCTTCAACCATGCAATGAGTGATGGATCAAACCTCATAGCCCGCAGTTTTGCCAATAACAACTAAAAATTCACCCTGTCGAAAGCCTTCAAGAAGGCAGTGTAGACGGAGTCAATCTGAAGTTTCTTCTCAAAGGCCTCAATCAGATCTTCATTACCAAATTATCCGTGGTTGATCTCCCACCTGCAAAGACAAAATGACTCTCACTAATCATTAATCTACATCTCCAAGTAAGTTGATCATAAACCATGCTATCGGACAGCTTTGCCATTCTGTTCTGTTTACAAACTCCATGATAGCTACTGGGATTTCCGGACTTAAATATTGTGGTAATGGAGCTATGCTTCCAAATATCAGGAAAGGTTTGCGTTCTCAGATATAAGTTAAATAATGTTTGCAATGGTTTACTTATGGTAAAGACACATTACTTCAGGAAATATAGATGTGCCTTTAAGTTTTGGTTCTCTATATATTACCATAAATTTCCCTTTTCACTTGTGATCCTCTAGATCTAGAGATATTTCCCTACCAATGGCAACACTGTGCGGTCTTTGATTACTCTTGATGACTGTAAAATATTATGCCGGACTAGGGAATTAGTTCTTAGTTCTAGGGACTTTTCGAGCATCTAGAGCCTAGGGGAATATTGTAGTATTTGATGCTAAATTCAGATTTTAAAAACCAAATTTTATTTACTAATTACTAGTGGCAACATTGCTAGGGTGGTATGACTGAAATGTTAGTCTTTGATTTTGGCGGCAAAACCTGTTCGATTAGGGGAAGAAACGATTTTGAAAAGACCCCGACTTCGATTCCAAATTAGATTATGGCGTATTTTATGGAAAGTATGTTCTTTTAGTGAAATTATTGATTTGTGTCTGTTTTGGTCTATCTCACTCCATTATAGAGGTCGGTGATCTCACTACAATATGGACATTTTTCTGCTATTTTGGGAATTTCTATCAGTTCTCATTGGATGCCACAAAACAAAACTATGCCACAAACCTAATGCCCAGAAATTTCGATTTATTTTAGAGACGAATATGAAAAAGCAAATAAAAAATTAAATTCTGAAAATAAAAATAATAACAATAAAATAGTTTTAATACCTTGGGAATATTAGTTAAATCTGGCAATTTTAACAACAAATTCTGGGGGAAATATTTAATTGAGGCCTGGCAACACTGCAAAGTGTGGATTGGGTGCAGTGATGTCAGATTAGGGCATTTTCTCCTGGTGCTGGGCACTCTTCTAGTCATTAGGGGATAAGGAAATTTTCCCCAAAATTGATGGTCTTTCCAATTATTATTGCATCTTAACGTTACGCTTTTTTTTAACTCTAGTGGATGTTTAGCCACTACTTTCGGTTTACTTTAGCGACGATATAGAGAAAATTAAAAAATTTAAAGATAAACACGAAATGTCTCTTCTCACAAAAGTCTAGGGCCTATATCTAGGGATTTTTCTCAAACCTATATGGCAACATTGTTGTCAATTCGAACGCAACTTGTAACATTTTTCATTGAGGTTTAAATTTTTTTTTTGTTAATTTTTTGTTGCTTTGTGTATATCCGGTTTGTTGATAAGTGACGTTGGATATTAACGAATAGAAGTTGTTTATTATATATTTATCATTCCACAGTGGAAAATAATAATTATTATTATATCAAATGCAGCTATTTTAGACAACTAAAAATATTATCCAAGTTACTGCGTTCGCCATTATGTCCAGAATAAGTGGTGGAATAAAAATGCTTGATCGGATAAATTTTGCAAAATAATCTTAATACACTTTTTAAATTATTCGTGAATTTCCTGCCTAGATTCAGTTGATATGCATGCCTCCCAGCGGGGACAACATCTGCGATAAGTCGTCCGACTACCATTTCGTGAACGATTACCTTTACAAGCCGCTGAACCTCGAAGAGTACCAACAGAGACCCAACACCAGCTTGAGGTATTCCGATCGGTACTTCCCGGACTCGTACAGGTCCAGGTACGACGATGAGGAAGAGGACAGGCCTGTACATCATCAACACTCGGTAAGGGCTTTACAGTTACTACGTTGGGGTTTGGAACCTTCGGCAACATGCACTAAAACAGAGTTTTATCCACAATACCGAAACAGAATATTTGCACTCGACGCGCGTTTCGCTAACCATGTTAGCATCATCAGGAGATGAGTTTTAATCATCTCCTGATGATGCTAACATGGTTAGCGAAACGCGCGTCGAGTGCAAATATTCTGTTTCGGTATTGTGGATAAAACTCTGTTTTAGTTAAGGCTTTACAGTTAATAAAATAAGGGAAGAAGCATCCGCAAATACAAATCTAATTTCAATAAGAATAATTTATCCTTTTAACAATGATTATTATAATAGATATATTCATCTCGAACTGTTAGGGCCAGTTTCAGGATCAACAATCATTGAAGATCATGGTTGGTAGTTACTGTAACTACGGGTTATAATTGACAACTAACCATCCAGACAACTGATATTAGATTCTTTAAAATTTGTTGATAGTTCAGTGTAATTATGGAGAATTGATTCTAATAGGAAACTTTGCCTAATAGATAGAGGTAGTCTTATGTTAGCATCTTTTTTACAAATTATTTTTATTAGTCTATTTTGTACTCTTTGCAATCCCGATAAGGCATTATCATACGCTCCTCCCCATGCAACTACACCATACGTTGCAATGCTATGGAACAAAGCGTAATACACTGTCATTAGCGAAAATGCATTCATGAAGTGTGACACCCTATAAAATAGATAAATTAAGTATTTTGATTTTTTAATTACCTTTTCAATATGTTCCTTCCACTTTAATCCACTATCTATTAATAAACCCAAATATTTACAATTTTCAACCAATGTGAATGATTATAATGCTTGGGACGCTATCTATGTTAGAACCAAACGTAATAAATACCGTTTTTTTTTTAACATTTAACGATAATTCATTTAGGCCAAGCCATGTATTTACAATATTTAGATATTTATTCGTTTTCTCTCTTACTTTTTCCCATGATGAGTCTGTACATATTATAACTGTATCGTCAGCATAAGAAGATATGTTGTTGTCTGGTAACTGATCTAGTAAATCATTTATATAGATTATGAACAAGACTGGGCCGAGTCTAGTTCCTTGGGGCACACCAGTATTCACTTTTATTAAATCACTATAAACTTCATTCACTTTTACTTTCTGACACCTATTCTTTAAGTAATTTTCAAATAATTCTTTGGAAATACCTCTAACACCATATCTTTCTAATTTTGTTAACAATATTCTATGATTGACCGTATCGAAAGCCTTAGCCAAGTCTGAAAATGTTCCTAAGACTTTTTTATTATTATTTATTCCATTTGTTATGTTACTAGTTATATTAAAAATTGCATCTTTAGTACTAATATTCTTTCTAAATCCAAACTGTTTATTTGCCATCAAATTGTATTTATTCAGAAATTTATATAGCCTGATATGTATTATTTTTTCAAATATGTTTGCAATGTTTGATATTAAAGAAATTGGTCTGTAATTGGTTGGAAGTTCGTTGTCTCCAGACTTGAACACTGGCACTATTTCAGCTATTTTCAGATCTCTTGGCCAAACAGATTTTAAAATACACAAATTAAAAATATGCGCCAACGGGTCAACAACATATCTAGCAATATTTTTCAATACGAGCACCTTTATTCTATCAATTCCTCCTGCTTAATTATTCTCAATAATTCGACCGGGGAAGTTGGCTCTAGCAATAAAGTATGCTCATTAAAGCTTGGCAATTTTTATTTGGCTTATTGATTTGACTAGCTAATTTTTTTCCAACATTGCCAAAGAAACCATTGAGAGAATCAGCAATATCTTTTGGGTTAGTTACAATTGTGTCATTATTCATTATTTTGTCCATCTTTATATTTTTGCAATTTTTGTATCTATTTAGTTTATTATTTATGTACTTCCATAATTTTTTAGTGTCTCTACCACATGTATCAATCTGTTTTTGCTCAAAATTGTATTTAGCATATTTAATAACTCTAGAAGTACTTACATAACTTTTATAATTTTGCATTTGATTAGCTTTCCACATGTTATAAAGTATTTCTTTTGTATTACATGATTTAATTATACTCTGTGTAATCCAATTTTTTCGTGCAATATTTTTATCCTTAATATTTTTCTTTTTAGTTTGTGCCTTTTCAATTATAAATTTAATCATATCAATAAATTTATTGGTAGCAATATCAGGATCCTGCACAGACAGCTTATACCAAGGTTGTTTTTGTGCCAATTTATTCTCTCTTTATTCACAGATTGCACATCAGTAAACTCAGTTTCTTCGACGAACAAATTTTCACCAATTTCAAGATTTTCCACAGTACCAGCCATAATTAATTCAAGGATGAATTGTCTATTTTTGATTTTAGATAATTCAGTCTTGACTTATAGGTCTCACAGTTTTTATAATCTCTTGCTTCATGATTTACAAACAGCAGCATGGCTGTTGTTTGTTTTGACATGCTTTGCTCTCATGTTCACCAGCACAATACACACATCTAAAGTTGTTACTACATTTTTTTAGCACTATGGCCATATTTACAACATTTATAGCACCTGTTCATATTTAATTCCTCATATACAGAAGATAGTTGCCACCCAATAAAAAAAATTTCCAATTGACATTATATAGTGGAAATATTGTGGATCTAGTTGGACATAGGCATTATAAGTTCTGCCAGTTTGTGTATTATCTTTGCCATCTCTTACATTGTCACTCTTATTGTGTATCTGTTGAATGTAAGTTACCTTTAGGTACTTGTTTTTGTTCTTTGTAAAGTTCAGTTCTTTCAGATTTTGTTCTAGTTCTTTAATTTTATACTTTTTATTGATTGATTTTAGGTCTCTCTAATTTTGCTATGTTAGCTTCATACTTAGTTTCAAAACTGTCCTGGATCTTATTTTTTAGTTTATCCGTTCCTTCTTTATTGCAGCATATGATTTTCACTTTGCCTTCATTCATTTCTTTCACTGTAATTACTTGAACATTTAATGTTTCAACCTTAAGTTTCTTTTCAATTTATTTTTTTGTTTCTCTAGATGTTTGTTTGGAGATATTATTAAAGACTGAGTTGTGTTGTGATCTACTAGCAGCCACCTGTGCATAACTAACGTTTAGGTTACATTTGTTCTTATTTTCTTCCATATGTTTACACTTCGACTCAAGTTCACTATTTAGCTCCTTGTAAACTTTACTTTTTTCATTGATTTCATTCTAAACAAGTTCTAGAGTTTTTACTAACTAAAAATATAACATTTTTCTTTCTTGAGTTGTTTTCGTATCTTACTTCGTGTTCTGGTAAAAATATAATAACCAGTTTATTACACTTCTTTAGGACAACAAATTGTGCATCAAAAGCTAGTGGTGTTGGGAAAACACCCCAATAAGTGTATTAACTTGTCATTTTTCACCGTATACACCTTGTGTGTCCGTAGTGTGAATGAGCCATAAGTAAACTACGAATATATTTATTTCACCCCAGGTAAACGGAAATGGTGTGGCAATTCTCGTTAAAAGACAATTAGCTCAACAAGTCGAATCATATAAACCAATCAATAAAAAAATACTAACCCTGACTCTGAACAAGTTGCACTTAATCCAAGTATATTTGCCGACCACAGACGCAGATCATCAAGAAGTCGAGGACTTTTATGCTAACCTGGAGGATACTATAACACTCTTAAAATCAAACGGAATAGTGGTGTTAATGTGGGACTTCAACGCAAAGGTCAGGCTTACCAAGATGGACCATCATCTCAGAAATACACTAGGACAACAGTGCAATCCAGTTCGCAGTAGACAACAATATGGCTATAATGAACACCATGTTCCAACATCATCGACGTCGCCTCTACACGTGGACGTCCCCCAATGGTCAATACAAGAACCAAATTGACTATATTCTGGTTGACAATCGATGGAGAACTTCATTCAAAAACATCAAAACAATGCCAAGTGCGGAATGTGGATCGGATCGTCGGCTGCTTTGGTCCTGCTTCAAGATTAAACTGTGCAAAGAAAAACAGCAAGATGCCTACTCCAGAACCAGTCGCATTCCAAAATGTACTTCGGAGCTGCCAGACCTTGCCGGTAGTAGTGATAAAGCCTGAAGTCACGTGGAAAAGTGGATAGCCAAAGCTGCCAGCAAGATCACATAGTCCAATCATACTGTGAAATGTTAGCACTGGATCTCAGCCGAAACACTGACACTCATTGAAAACCGGTGCAATATCCGCCTCTTAGGGGGAGACCCGGAACAACGGTAGGACCTAATGAAGCAAGCGAACAGTGATATCAGACGTGCTTGCAGAAAAGACAAAAACAACCATATCAACAGCCTATGCAGGGAACTGGAAAAGCATGCTAATGAGAACCGCTCCAAGGAACTATACGACAAAGTGAAGTACCTTTCACGAGAATTTAAAGCCAATACCCAGATAATCAGGGACAACCAAGGTAATACAATCACGGATGTCAAGGAAATAACCAAAGTATGGCGAGATTACTACATTGGACTCTTCCAAGACGATCCACAACCTGCACAGAAATATCAGATAGTCAGCAAACTCATGTTAACGATACTGAATGAGAGGCTGAAGACCTTCCTCCTCCCGCAAATAACTGATGAACAAGCGGGCTTCATGCCAGGCAAAGGAACTAGAGAACAGATATTGAACGTGACAATCTCATCGAGAAAGCCAGAGAATTTAACATCAGCATGTAGATTATAAGAAAGTGTTCGATAAGGTGAAGTGGTCAAAACTCTAGGCCATCCTTATTGAAATGGGAACCCCGGGACACCTGGTACAACTGATAAAACAACTATAGATCCAAAACACGGCAGCAGTGAGAGTTAATGACAGTTCATCAGATATATTCTCAGTTGCAGCTAGATTTAGACAGGGGTGTGTCCTGTCCCCGCTCCTTTTTCACAGCTACACCAAACATATAAAATCACGGTTGGGGGCAGAAGAATTAATAATCTACGCTATGCCGACGATACCCTAATCATAGCTAAGGATGAGCGCGAACTCGAAGTCATCATGGGAGACTCGACACTCAAAGCAGATTGTATGGTCTTGAGATTAACGACTCCAAAACTAAAGTGATGATCGTGGATCGCCCTAACAACAACAAGCCCAACATCTTAAAAATTGCCAACTACGATGTCGTAATTACATTTGAATACATTGGTTCCTTCGTAAAGACACACTGGCAATTGTGAACCTGAAGTACGGAAGCGCATAGCATTAACGAGGAACTCAACAACAAAACTAACTCGCATCTGGAAGGATACTTCAATTACGATCAACACGAAGCTTCATCTATTTCCCCATCGCGACATACGCTGCGGCAATATGGACCCTAAAGATGATGGATCGCCGGAGGATCGACGCCCTAGAAATGTGGTGCGGTTCTCCGAATACCGTGGACAGCAAAACGCACCAATTTTTCGATCCTGAATCAGCTAGGCGTAAAAAAGAGGCTATCAACTTATATAAACCAGCAGTATCTTAAATTGAGGCTTTCTATCGTTAGGAGCCTCAATGAAAATGTCATAAACACACTACAAGAAGCAATGCGTGAAAGTCAGGTAAGGCAGAAAATCAAGGCGGATAAGTTGAGCAGCGCTACCAAGGATCTCATCAAGAAACGTAGGGAAATGACAGATAGAACCACGGAGTACAGAGACATCAACAAACAAATATCAAAATCAGTAAAAAAAGATATAAGGCAGTATAACACAAACCTTATAAAACAGGTGATAGAAGAAAATAAAAGTCTTAAAGTAATGAGACAACAGCTAAGAATAGGAAGCGCGGGAATTCATAAATTAAGAGATCACAATGGAGTTGAAACTACAAACAGAGACCAACTTCTGCAAATCACTGAAGAATTTTATGGACAACTTTACCGGTGCGATGATGACCTCGACGAAAGGCCACAAATTCCCCAGATCATAAACCAGGGATCAGAGGAGATTCCGGAAATTACGGAGGATGAATTAAGGGCAGCCCTGTCGGATATGAAAAATAACAAATCCCCTGGAGACGACAATATCGTAATAGAGGCTATAAAGGAAGAAGGCGAGCTAGTCATCAGAGCTCTTATTGTTCTGTTTAATAAGTGCCTGACAGAGGAAGTTATCCCTTCAGCATGGAATAATGCTACAATAGCTTTGCTACATAAGAAGGGCGATACTGCTAACCTATCAAACTATAGACCCATCAGCCTTCTTAGCCACGTGTTTAAATTGTTCACGAAAATATTGACCAAACGTCTTACGACAAAATTTGAAAGGTACCAACCGAGAAAGCAGGCAGAATTCAGATCTGGTTTTGGTATAAACGACCACCTGTTAGTGATAAAACTACTTGTTCAAAAATGTATAGAATATAATAAGCCTCTAATACTTGGATTCGTAGAATACGAGAAGGCGTTTGATTCTGTCAATCAGCACAAACTTCTCGAGTTACTGGCCGACTGCAGAATTGATTCCAGATATACCATTCTGCTAAAATACATATATGATAATGCCACACCATCGGTGAAACTACATCAGAACACCAATAAATTCAAAATCCAAAAAGGAGTGCGGCAAGGCACTACTATTTCTCCAAAGCTCTTCACAAACCTACTGGAGTACGTCTTTAATGGGTGTTAATATCGATGGTGAATATCTCAACCACTTACGCTTCGCTGACTATATCGTCTTGATAGCCGACAATGTGGAGGACGCCAACAAAATGTTGCAATCACTGAAAACTGTCTCCAGCCAAGTACGACTGAAAATAAACTACTCTAAAACTAACCCAAACTAACTTAGTTTTAAGCAATGTTATCACCGTGGATGGTAAGCAGATTTGCGAGGTATCGTCGTATAAGTACTTGGGACATGAAGTAAAGCTGGGAAGAGACAATCAAACGCATGAGCTCCAAAGAAGAGTGGGCCTAACATGGGAGGCGTTTGGCAGGCTCAGGGATGTTCTTGAATCCAACAGTGCGATCTGTCTGAGGAGGAAAGTTTTCGATCAGTGTGTGTTGCCTGTATTGACATATGGTGCAGAGACCTTAACCCTTACCAAAAAGACCATACACAAAATCCAAGTGGCACAAAGGGCAATGGAACGATCTATGTTAGGGTTGACTCTTCGTGATAGAGTCCCAAATGACATTGTGCGAGGAAGAACAAAGGTCACAGATGCGGTGTACAGAATACTGTGTCTAAAATGGAATTGGGCAGGCCATGTGGCAAGAATGGTTGACAATAGGTGGACAAAACGCCTTGTGGAATGGCGACCCCGACAGGAGGCCTGCAGAAATCGCGGAAGACCACTCACGACGTGGAGCGATGATATTAAACGGGTATGCGACAACTGGATTCAAGCCGCTCAAGACCGCGACAGATGGAAAGTAGTAAGGGAGCAGTGGATGCAAACGGCTGCCTTATGATGATGATCATCTTAAATACTTTGGCCACATAGCAAGAAAATCAGAGGCAATGGAGAAAATCCTAGTAAGGGAAAAGTTGATGACTCAAGACCAAGAGGCCGCTCACCGTCGCGATGGGTGGACCGGAGATAGCTTACCGGAAGCGGTGCACCACGCCCAAGACAGAGAAGCGTGGCGAGAGACCGTAAACAGGATGCATACATGATGTCACCACACCCTTTCGTAAAGTTTGACAAGAAGAGAGAGAGAAACGGAAATTTGTGCATTTAAAACATTGTATTTCAGTTACTCCTTAGTCCGAACCTGGATTGTCGTTATAATATGCAACAATCGCTGTGAAGTAAACTGTCCCTCTCCGTCAAGGAGATCGTTTTTAAACGTTTAAATTCAATATATCTTTGTCTCCGTCAATGTTGTGTAAGCAACAATATGTCAAATAAAGAAAGAGCATTATTGGGATATTCCGGCACTTCACGCATTTATATCATATGATTCCTATGAAACGTTCACTATTATTTCACTTCACGCGTGAAACAATGTTCCACATTATTACAATCAAACAAAACTAACCAAAACTAACCCAATTCTAACCCAAAATATCTCAAATTAAAAAAAAGAATAAACATAACTTAAAAAAAATATAAACATATGTCCACGCAGGAAACAGTGTTCCACATTATTACAATCAAACAAAACTAACCAAAACTAGCCCATTTCTAACTCAACTGAACTCAAATTTAAAAAAGGAATAAACATAACCTTAAAAAAACATCTGTCGGCACTGACAAGCGCAGCCATCTAACCACTAGACCACCAGGCTCTGGAAGCAATGGCCAAAAAATTAGAAGCATTGCGTGCCAAAAGCTTTACACGCATTACGCATGCCCATGCGCGTAATCTGCAATATGCTAATAAAGGATGAAATCCATTCCGGTGCATCCAGACGCTTATGAAAAATTGAGTTTAGTGTAGTACAATCGTTCACTCGACAAGCAGTTGCAGCTCAGTTGGCGCCAAGGTCGAGCCATTTTCTCATATTGTTTGCACAGATATTTAGAGAATATTTGCTGTACTCTCTGTTCTCTTTGTCCAACCTTGTATAAAGAACTCCTTTGGGCGTTTTAACGCATTTTTTAGAGACAACACAGCTCGTAGCGTCTCTCCTGTTGAAGATAGAAGAAGGTAAAATGGCGGATGGAAATTGGTAGTAGACAAATCCACTCCGGTACTCGAGATTCGAATCAATAGTTCTTATCTTATATCCCTATCTATATCCCTGGCAAAGTTGAATTGAGAGAATCGAAGAAGACGGAAAGTACAAGGTTTTCTGTGTGAACGGAAAGCAGTTAGTTAAAAAAGAATATTAAACTCTATGAATAAAATCCTCACCACCTTGTTTTAATACAATCCACTAATTGAAGCCGTTAATTTAAAAGTTAATTACCACCCCTACCTTTTTGGTCATAAATGATTTAAGAATTAATTGTTTATACCGACCAGGTAGATAACCATAATTTTTCTGGAAATCAAAGGGTTATCCTAGTCATAGAAACTGTTATAATAATGCATTGGAACCGTTATTTTTTTTTCAATCAATCCCTTGATTATTTATTTAGATACAACTTGCAGCACTTTCCAGATAAAAAAAATTAATCTATATTACATCCCGCGATGAAACAAAATAAAAGAAAAATAAGTTAAAAGTTGCAATAATTTATAATAACAATTTTTATGAATAGAATAAACCATTGATTTCCAAAAAAATATTACTCACCCAACAGCTTTTGATGTAGAATTCGTTGCCGTAAAGAAATGTCATAAACTGGTTTTTATTTTTTTTCTCGAAAATGCAGCAAGATACGAAATCAAGATACGAAATCAATTGAAGAAACAGAAATGTTGTATTTGTAGTTATTTAATACGAAAAAAATAGAAAATGTTTTAAAAAGACAGTGGCGCACATTTTTGTTGTTAATTATATTTGATGATTCGGTTAATTTTTTTAAATCAAAGTCTCCCTTATTTAGATACAACTTCATGTGCTTTCCAGAAAAAAAAAATATTACACCGCGCGATGAGACAAACAAAAATTAAGGGTTGCAAAATTTATTATAACATTTTCTATGAATGGAATAAACCATGGATTTCCAGAAAAATAATAGTTACCCACCAGCTTTTGATCTAGAATATGTAGCCCTAAAGAAATTTATTGGTTTTTATTTTTTTCAAGATACAAAAAAAATTCAAGAAAGAAAAATGTTGTAATTTTAGTTGTTTAATAGGAAATAAATATAAAATGTTTAAAAAAGTCAGTGGCGCATATTTTTGTTGTCAATAATATTCGGTATGATGCCCCTCGGGACGCCACTGGACTTCATATTTTTAATCTAATTAAGAAAAAATAAGCCCCTTATTATTACAGATCACACTACTAAATTTTAATAAAATCGGTCAAAGGATATTTAAGATATTAATAAAAAAAAGTTTGAAACTATGTATTTCTGGACATGGGTTCACAAGAAAAAATGTTCATGTTTTGTTATGTAGAATCACCTCTGAAAATTTTCGAACGATATTTAGGAAATACCAAAAACCATAATTCTGGACGGTACTGGTCACATTATTTTTAGCTCTCAGTCACGTTTGGATAATCACTCTTATTAATATGGTAACAATGTTCTGAAAATTATATCTGTGTAATATATAGCAACTGTGGCGAAAGTTTCGTATATAAGTGTATATGTTTTCGACATATTTTTATCCAAAGAAATATAGTTTTAAAATCAAGCCGTACGATACTGTCTTCTTAGCTAAAAGCTTTATTACTTAAATTAATATTTTTTTAGGTGCGAGTAACCAACGCTCCGCGTTACCAAGCCATTCCCGTTCAGTCCACAACGTTTCGACCACAGTCTCAGCTGGGACAAGTCTTCAGATCGCCCGAAGAGATCAACATTAGCTTACAACAAAGGAGGCCCCAATACACAACAGCGAAATATATTGACGCGTACGAAAATAAGTAAATTTAGGATATTTCAACACGAAAAAAATGAGCAAAAGATCGATGTTTTGTAATTTCGTTTTGTGAAAAGATTTTACGATTCCGCCATGTATCTTGCAAAACGTTACTTTAAACTTTGTTATAATTATATTATGTGATATAAGTTTTTTGTTTGTTGAAATGTCATTATATTCTTAGTATTTTATGTCCTGCGGCTTTGTAAATAATACAATTACTATAATCCAATATGAAATCAATTTTAAGAATCTATAAAACAATATAGGCAATGTAGTTTTACAAGGATGGACATTTTGGTCCATGGAACAAACATTGATAACCAAACGTCTATTACCAATGTAAATAAATTATTGTATGTCTAAATTAGTAGTTTAGGATCTTATTTAAATTATGTTTTAAGTTTGTTTAATTATTTTTTAAATAAAAATGTCTAAAAACGACGTAAAGTGTTTAGCTCTCGACGCTTATTTTTAATATTGTTCCGCTAAAATCCGAGAAACAAATACAATAGTATTTTATTTAATTTGTCTTAAGCTTAACAACAAGCGGTTATATCAGAGACAAACCACGAAGAGACGCTCAAGTAAATGATAAAAAAGGTCCGTAGTAATAGACGAGGAAGTAACTGGTCGATGCTATCTCTGTCTGTCTCTCTACGTCATCAAAAGGGGCAGAGCATCAAAGTCGCTGATATAAGAAAACTGCAGTTTTTTTTTTAATTTCAAAATTCATTTAATTTCAAAATTTTGGTTGAGGAAACCTAAAACGAAAAGTTGATTGAAACAGTATTGAAATAGTCTACCGTAGACAATAGACAAGGCATGTTAATCCAAATGCATACACATTTCATAAAAAGTGTATTCATTAATACAAATGAGTCAGTTGAAATTAATAGTCAGAGTGTAATACAAACAATAATAAGTTAATTTAAAATATGTACTTACTTAAAATTAAAAATCAATAATCATCAGAAAAAATTCAAACAAATGTCACAGTTCCTTATACAAATACAAAATTATACTTAATGCCGGATGACGCATTTTCAGGGACGAAGGGAAATAGTGCATTTTTTCAACTTCATCTTCTCTTAATCCACAATCAATGCAAGCAGGCTCAGCAGCCATGATGCTGTTTGTTTTGCCGCTATTAAAAGAAGTAGCAGAGACAAAGGGAGAGATGCTCAACTAAATAATAAAAAAAGGTACGAAGTAATAGACGAGGAAAGGAAGATCGATGCTCTCTGTCTGGTTTCATAAAATATGAAAATAGAGGGCGCCACTAGCATGTGTCGCCAAAAACGCGGGAGGTTTGAATGTTTCTTTGATTGCATTATTATAATAGGTTTGTTCTAGTAGTGATTTGAGCGATTTCAAACCAAAGCCAAGCCATCCGGAGTTTGCGCATTGCAATATAAGCGACACTTAAATCGCTATGCGCAAACTCCGGATGGCTTGGCTTTGGTTTGAAATCGCTCAAATCGCTGCTAGAACAAACCTTATATTTTAGCCATTCTGTTGTGGTACAGACGTTTTAATACCATAATGTATTCGTATGACTAATTTTAAAAAGAATGAGTGTATGCAATGTATTTAGATAAATATTCACACAAATACATAATAAAATTTTAAAAATCTCCACCTCATCAAAAGGGACAGATCATCAAAGTCGCTGATATAAGAAAAACGCGGTTTTAAAACTGCTAAAAATTTATTTTGAGTCATATTATACTGATACTCACTTTATTCATGTTCATAAAATTACAATTTTTACGTTCGTTCATCAGCTCTTAATCCACAAACAATGCAGGCAGGCTCAGCAGCCATGATTATGATGCTGTTTCGTTTGTCTCTATTAAGTAGTCCACTGATCCACTCCACTAAGTACTTACACAAATTAACGTTTGTCACAAGATAATTCAAAAAGTATATCGTTCAAATAAAAAATTGTGAAATTAACACAAAAAATATAAGAAAACACAAGGAAGCCAAACTAACAACAACCTAAGACCTAAAATGAAACGTATTGAACTGTCATAGTCCTTTAGTATCTGGTATTCAGCTTCTAACTCAGAATTCCACAAGTTAGACAAAGACATATATCATAAAAATGCTTTGATATTTAATTCCTGTGCTTACTAACCATATAACTTAAGTTATAAATAAATGTCTGTCAACTGGCAAATTTCCTACACTCTGGAAGGACGCCAATGTGGTTCCCGTCCCTAAAATATCACATCCAACCCACCCTTCTCATTTCAGACCTATTAGTATCCTTGCAACTATGTCAAAAATAAATTTTAGAATAAGTGATCGCCGAGCAGTTTGGTAACTTTATTGCTCAAAATAACATTTTGCCTCCAAATCAATCCGGTTTTAGAACCAATCACAGTACTTCAACTGTGCTGCTTAAGGTAACTGACGATATCTTTCGTGCTTGCGATGATAAGAAAAATACATGCTTAATTTTGTTGGATTACAGTAAAGCCTTTGGTACTTTAGATCATGATTTGTTAAACATTAAACTTAAATATTTTGGGCTTGGGGACTTAGCATTGAAATTCTTCAAGAATTACTTTAAGGCAAGGCAACAGCGGGTTGTTTTTGGGGGTGGTTATTCGGAGTACCTACCTTTTCGCGCAAGGAAGTATTATCGGCCCAATCTTGTTCTCAGTATATACGTCCGACTTTTGCAAAATGCTCAAATATTGTTCCTCTCATCAATACGCTGATGACAGGCAAATTTAGTATTCTTTCGACTATGTGGATGCTGGGAGAGCTATTGAAAGAATTAATTCGGATTTGAGTGTACTTAACAATGTTTCGGAGGCGCACGGGTTGCTGCTCAATGAGGGTAAGACTCAAGTTGTGTTCTTCGGAAAGAAAAAGGGATAAATTTCAAACAACGATCTACTAAATATTAAGCTTAATAACGTTATTTTAAAATCTGCGGTTGTTTGTAAAAATCTCGGACTTTCTATGGATAGTGATTTGCGCTTTCAAAATCACGTTTCTCACATCATTCAAAAAGCCTATTCTAAGCTTAAAGTACTTTATATTCATAAGATCATGATACATCTATTAAGCTGAGGTTGGCAGATTCTCTGACTTTGTCACATCTCTCGTATTGTATTAGTATGTATTGGCCAACCTTACTTCACAAAGACAAGTTAAGTCTTAAACGTTTACAAAATTCTTGTATAAGATTTGGCTTTAATCTTCGTAAATTCGACCATATCTCCCAGTACTTTCCCCAGTCTGGTTTAGGTTGGAGGATCGTTTCCGGATGCAGCTTCTATGTCTTGTTAATAAGATCACTACCACCAAGCAACCGGCGTATCTTTATGAAAAGCTGACTAGGAGCTCTGATATTCACCCGCGTGAGACTCGTCATCGGGATCTATTTCGCGTCCCCAGGCATAATACTGCTAAATTTCAGCGCTGTTTCACCTATAATGTAGTTAAAAAATTTAATAAGCTTCCCCCCGACGTCAAGGGAGCACCTAACCAATCCGTCTTTAAACCCAAATTGAAGAAGTATATTGCCCAACTGCAGGGAGACCTGACGTAATGTTTTCAGTTATAAATATTCGTATTTTTCCTTTTTTTACATTAAGTTCCTTAATTTATTAAATTTAAGCATTTGGTGTAATAAGAAAGTATTTCTGGCTCTTATGTATTATAGTCTAGTTTTTAAGATTACATATTTTTTTATATAAAACTTGGTTAGCTAGGAGATTGTATAAGAGCAATTTTGTTGGATACCGCCCCCATATCTATTGCTTTGTACATCTATTATTTTTATCCCTAATAAAGACCTTTATTATTATTATTATTATTATTATTATTATTATTATTATTATTATTATTATTATTATTATTATTATTATTATTATTATTTGTTTTTGCAACAGCGTAGACACGACTTTGTCTCCATTTACAATCATCTTTGGTGATGCTGGATAAAGAGAGAGCTATATGGAAATGCATCAATTAAAAGAGATGGCATGATGGGACAAATTTTCTATTTTACTTAACTGTCTCTCCCTTGTCTCTGATAGTATACTGATCCACTCCACTGCTTAAACAAATTTAGTTTCAGTCACAAGATGAATGAAAATGTAGCTCTTTCAAGCAAAAATTGCAAGAAAACACCTGCAAGCCAAACTAGCAACAACCTAAAATGACAATATCGTGTAGCGTATTGAACTGTCATACTTATCATTGTCATCCTGATAAATTGTCATCTAGTATTCGTTGCTCAGCTTCTAACTTAGAATCCCATCAGTTAGACAAAGACATATATAATTTGTTTTTGCAACAACGTCGCGCGTCGATACGACTACAATCACCTTTGGTGATACTAGATAAAGAGAGTGCTAAACGGAAATGCATTAAGTAAAAGAGATGGCATGAATAGGACAAATTTTCTATTTTACTTAACTGTCTCTTCATGGCTCTTCCGCTCTATGTAATCACTATTTTGCATTAGGGATTCGCCCGATATTACCAAGAAAGGAAAACAATCAGGGAATTTATTTAGGTAAGTTTTTTTGTCTATTTATTATAGAAATGAAGATATCTTGATACCTCTCACTAATTGCTCACACCGTATATATATATTTTATTTACAAGTAATAAAATAATAAATTTATCCGCTTTGGTCATCTAGTATCCATAATTTTGTACGATTTTCTTGGTCTGTTTGGACGATATTCCTTTATATCTATTACACTCTCTTATTCAGCCCTTAAACGGAATAATCTATTCATCAGCATCAGCACATAGTTTTGTCTAATATGAACTTTTGGCACTGGTTCCTAATTTAACTTTCCACCTACGACATTATTGCCTTCCTTTGATTAATATCTACTAAATTAATAATTCTCAATTTTGAAAATGTATTTAAACTCAGGCCTATTTTCGTTTATGATAGGTATACATAGATAATTTTTCTAGTATTCGTATTTGTATTCATAAACGTGAGTGGGCCCAGATGGGGCCCTCCATTGCAACCCTTGGTCTATTGTGGCTGACATCTGTGGTTTCCACTAGGCCAGAAGCTCGACCGTTTTCATGAAGTCGACTAGTTTTCTGCGTTGGATAGTTTTTAAATCTACAAGTGTAATGTTTGTCTGGTTCTTTCCATTGCTGGACAGCAGCATAAACAGGCTCCATTGTTTCTTCATCCTCCAAACACAAACTGCATTCCGTTCCTTCGGAAAGCCTTATCTTATTCATGTGGCTCTTAACCGACAATGGTCAGGGTACATGCTAACTACAACCTGTACCTGCTGTCGGCCAAGTTGAAGAACTTGTCTAGTTATCACTCCTGATGGTAGATTCCCTGTCATCTATAAATGAGTTAGGTCCGGTAACTCTCTCCATTTGTCTACAAATTGCTGTTGTGTCCCCTTGAGAGGGCTTCTTTAGCTGTGTTCTAAGCTATTCCCAGTACTGGTTCGGGCCCTTTGAAGGCCGTTGCGGCCGCCTGTTTCGCAAGAGCATCAGCTCTTTGGTTGCCATCATATCCTGTATGTCCAGTTATCCAATTTCTGTGCCTAATTTGGTGAGTAGTTCCTGGCAGTTCCATACTGCCTTGGATGAACAAAGGCTAAATTCAAAAGGTTTTCAAGCCGCGGGAATATTTTGATTGACTTGCCTTTCCAGTTTCAGTCGATGAGCCACTGTGCAGTCATATCAATGGCTTGAACTTCAGCCTGAAACATGCTTTCATGTTTACCTAGGGAATATTTAAGCTTAACCTTACCATTTTTACCATAATTGGTCTTGGAGTCATCAGTGAACCAACTATTCTTTATTGTTTTCAGATGTTCCGAGTTTTTTGCCCATTTGTTCCTCGCTGGTCGGAGGACGTCACATGCCTATGACGTAATAGTTAGTTTTGGTAGGCATAACATCTGATGATAGCCTCAACATACTACCTCGCTCATTGACGTTTTTCAGCCTGTTGGGCATCATACTAATAGCCTGCGGGTTGTTGATCACCGCCTGTGTTAATCTATACGTAGCCCATCTGGCCTTCCTCTCTAGTATTATTTAAAAAGGTGACCGATCTAGAAGACACTCAAGTACTGCCGTGGGAGGCACCAATTGCCAGACACGCTTGTCTTTGTAATGCGGATAATTTGATTCTCGCGGAGCTTTGTAAGCTCTTAGAGTACCAAGCTACTGCTCCATATGTTATAATTGGTTTTGTCCTTAGGAATTTTAGATTCTCCTAATATTACGGATAGCAAAAAATATTTGTACAAATTTGTCTTTTTTAATATCGGTGAAGATCATAAAAAGTAAATGAGACCACGTAATTAATTTTTTGTCTTGTTTGGTGTATTATCTTATTGTTCCATGTAATATATTTTGACAAAATTCTTGCTTCCTTTTCTCAGGTCGTTTTTTATCCATCCTTGCCATTAGGGGTCGCCATTTGCTTGAAAACTTCTTGATCTTGTCTTGATCTTGTCTTGATTTCAAGACAAGATCAAGACAAGAAATGTTCCTTGTTTTCCAAGACAAGGCAAGAAATTATTTCTCAAGAAATCTTGAAATCTCTTGAAAATCTAGAATTATTAAAAAATAGTATATTATTTTATATGGAGGAAAAGTAGCTTTTCCTCTAAATAAAATATGCTGTTTTTTCTTCAAATGTCGACAAATTAATGCAAAACATCTCTTTTTAATAGTAATAATATAGTGGGTTCGCAAGGCGGCTTATACCGGTGTCGGTGAATAGGCACAGGTTGTTGCTATAGTAATGAAACATAAAGCTGTCAGTGGACACTGCCAACAATAGTATATTATTTTATATGGAGGAAAAGTAACTTTTCCTCCAAATAAAATATGCTGTTTTTTCTTCAAATGTCGACAAATTAATGCAAAAAGTCTCTTTTTAATAGTAACAATAATTATTATTAAAGATAAGTGGGTTCGCAAGGCGGCTTAGACCGGTGCGGTGTCGGTGAATAGGCTCAGGTTGTTGCTATAGTAATGTAACATAAAGCTGTCAGTGGACACTGTCAACAATAATTATATTTTTAAAATTGCGTTTTGGATTGCGTTTTAATTCCGTATTGATAAGCAGTTATTGAGTATGTTCGATTAAATAATAACCAATTTGTTCCTAAATTAGTGAGTTTTAGAAATGCAGTCACAAATTGAGTGATAAATACAAATTGTAGTTCAATAAATCTTGAGTTGTTGACGCTTATTTTGTTGTCTGTTTGTATTGTATCTATGCTGCTATGACAACACTTTTACCTCCGCCGGCGGAAAAGTGAAAAGTATATAAAGCTCCGGCGGAGGAAAAACGAAACTTCACGGCCGCCTACACAGTCGAGTAATGACGGATTTACTGACGTTTGAAGAAAAAATTAATTTGTTTGCTAGTTTACTGGAAAAAAAAACAAAGCACTGCAACATTTTTATACTTTGCCAGATGTCCAAAGTTGAGATATACACTATGGGCCTAGTTAAATTGGAATCTTTCTTAATGCTTAATACACACTAGGGTGGGCCGAAAAATGCTTTTATTTTTTTTTGAAAATGCTATACCGTGAAAAACTTGCCCCTAGAATAGATAAGTAAAAAGCAAACAAACAAACATTTTTAAACGTAACCCCTAGGTAGAGCATTGCACTTGAAATTTCGATTTTTTTTCGAAATCAGGATATATTACAGGATTTTTTTAGAATTTAACAAAATATTATATTGAACTGCTATATTAAAAAAAAAATATTTTCAAAGGTTGAAAAACACTCAGAAATATTAAAACAGTTATAAATATTTCAGGGGCGTGCGGTGAAATTTTAAGAAAGGGAAGCAACGGCAGTTCGTTGAATTTGGTGCCAACACAAAAAAGCCCGCTGCCGTAGACGCCGCTGAAGGCTAACCCACCGCAGGCTGAAAAATTTGAGGGACCGCGCTCAATTTTTACCCAAAAGTCATTAAAATTGTTGTTGCGCACTTAAAGGAATGAATAAGTACCTTACCTATTTGTAATGTAGTTCGATTCTTCGATCACTTTTTGCAAATCCGTCAATTACGTCATCATAAAAACCTGGATGCTCCGACATATTTTGGAGAAATTTGCTTTCAACAGCGATATTTGCGAAAGTCATTCCTGCCCCGTTGAATTTCTTACGAATTTTTTTATACGTTTAAGTGTTGAAAAATTGCGTTCTACTGACGAACTTGTGGCAGGTATTTTCCATACTAATTCACACAATTTCGACACTTCAGTGTAGGCATCTTCTAGCTCCTTGTCTATTAAAAATTGGATTAGTTCTTTAACGTTATTTTTTGTACTAATCATCAGTTTCGTAAATCACTTTTAGTTCAGATCGCAGTAACAATCGGTCGAAGAACTGGCCCTAATGAAGAAGAAGAGATTTAAACGCATCTTCTGGAAAAGTTGTTCCTTAAATGCAGCAAAATTGCAGAGCTTGAGGAATTTAAAATAATTTAAACCGTTAAATCTATCGTTTATTTGTTGCTGAATTTGATCGATTATTTCATAAAAGAGGCGTCTGTATGACATTTGAATATGTCCCATCCTGTCTGTTCGAAGACGCTTGGCTTGTGGCTCTACATTTAACGTCATCGTTTTCTCCAAAAACAGGTCAAAGTCATCTCTTTTTGTCTTAACATGGACTTAAAATCCTCTACTTTTTTTTTGCAAAAAGCAATACCATTTGTCTTAGTTAAATTAAATTAATTAAAAATTAATTAAAAATATTGTCCGAGAATGGAAATATTTCTGAAAATATGTGAAACAAATATTTAAAATTAAAATCTCATTTCAAACAGTCCAAAAATCCCCTCGAAATATTTACTGCTTCAGAGTCCCACGTTTCATTATTTTCTATTATTCTGAAATAGTTCAATACGTGATTCACGATTTTCAGAGACTGTTAGCACAAGTCTTCCATTATAGTTCCATCTAGTGGGAGCAATCGTTTGTGGACAATGAAGTCCAAAGCATGTGTACGTTTTGTTGACTTGAAAAAAAAGCTGCCATACCACTTAAAGTAACGAAAAATAATTTACACTCTTTAATGTGATTTATGGACTGGGATAAAACTAAATTTAATTTATGAGCAATACAGTAGACACATAGAGCACTTGGGAAAGCTTCTCGAACTTTAGCTTGCAGATCTCCTAATTGTCCTGCCATCACTGCAGCTCCATCATAGCTTTGAGCTACTATTTTTTTGTCCTTATTAATTTCATTAATAACGTTATAAACTACGCTATATAATGCAACTGCTGTACCATTTTCGGACACATTCTTAGAACCTAAAAATCGCTCTTGAATACTTCCGTCTTTTTTAACCTAGCGTATTACTATAGATACTTGGCTAAAATTAGTGATATCAGTTGTTGTGTCCAGAGCAATAGCAATGAACCGCGCTCTGCCAATCTCCTGCTTAATTATTTTTAAATTAATGGCTGCAACAGCGGAAATTAACTCATTCTGGATACGATTCTACGTTCCGCGAAAAACGCTCTAAATGATTTTTGAAGCAATAATCATATTTAGCCATTAAACTAAGTAAATCCTGGACTGTTAAAACAAAGAACCTACGCCAACGATAGCTTCCGCGCCCGCTTAAAGCACCCGACTACTCAGCAGACGAATTCAGACGATGGAAAGTTCACTAACCTCTCAACTCACAAGCGATCAAGCATACATGCATTGCATATGGCTTGGCTGCATAGAAGCTAGTGGCCGGGATAGGTTTCATTGGATTTTAGCTGTGGCTCGGTGGGAGTCAAGGCCGCATTTGTTATGGGCCGGATAATTAAGATAATTCTTAGCGCTTTTAATGTAACTAAATTAATTGTCTCCTATATCAAAAAGTACATTTTAGAATATGATGTTTTGTAACTTTTTTAGGGGAAGCACTGCTTCCCTTGCTTCCATGGACTGCACGCCCCTGAAATATTTCATTTCAGGTAGCGCAAAGCACAAAAATATCCTTAATTTTTCGCATTTAATACAATAAATCGATTAATGCATATTATAATAATATATAACATAATTAATATATAAGCTTTAACATATAACATTAATAGCATATAAACGTATCTACAAATCACTTTAATCTAATTTTAAAAACTTTAAAAAACATATTTCGCTAAAGAACAAAAAACAAAATTGCACTGCGGCACCGAAATAATACAATAATGTTTAGGTAGTAGGCATCCTATCTAGTTTTCAAGACCATAAAACTTTTAGTTAAACAATAAACATAGATCTTTATTTGGCTTTAGGCATATTGAATTCACTTTTACTAGAAAAAACTGGCAAACTGGCAGCTGTAGATAATAGAGTACTTCTAATAAAACCATCTCTATTCTCCCAGCCGACTACTTTTTGGGATACCTCGGTGATCAGTTTTACGCACCGCTCTACCGCTTGGGTGTGACAGGGGAATTTGTCAAATATATATTCATTGGCTGTTCCACCTGACGTGATTTTTGCCCAAATCTCTTCGTTAGATACTCTTCGCAGCAAATGTGGTGGTGAGAGATTAGTGGTTCTCCAATCAATCATTTCCGTATATTCGCTTGCTTGAAACTTTATTTTCGGAGATTGGTATCTTCTAATTGACTTTATTTTTGAAGC
>MU181939.1:673269-794591 GCA_016904865.1 Pissodes strobi | reverse complement strand
GCTTCAAAAATAAAGTCAATTAGAAGATACCAATCTCCGAAAATAAACTTTCAAGCAAGCGAATGTACGGAAATGATTGATTGGAACACCACTACTCTTTCACCACCACATTTGCTGCGAAGAGTGTCTAACGAAGAGATATGGGCAAAAATCACATCAGGTGGAACAGTCAATGAATGGAACTTTGACAAATTCCCCTGTCACACCCACGCGGTAGAGCGGTGCGCAAAACTGGTCACCGAGGTATCCCAAAAAGTAGTCGGCTGGGAGAACAGAGATGGTTTTATTAGAAGTACTCTATTATCTACAGCTGCCAGTTTGCCAGTTTTTTCTAGTAAAGGTGAATTCAATATGCCTAAAGCCAAATAAAGATCTATGTTTATTGTTTAACTAAAAGTTTTAAGGTCTTGAAAACTAGATAGGATACCTATTACCTAAACATTAATTTATTATTTCGGTGCCGCAGTGTAATTTTGTTTTTTGTTTTTTAGCAAAATATGTTTTTTAAAATTAGATTACAATGATTTGTAGATACGTTTATATGTTATTAATGTAATATGTTAAAGTTTATATATTAATTATGTTATATATTATAATGTGCATTAATCGATTTATTGATATTAAATGCGACAAATTAAGGATATTTTTGTGCTTTGCGCTACCTGAAATGAAATATTTATAACTGTTTTAATATTTCTGAGTGTTTTTCAACCTTTGAAAATATTTTTTTTTACTATAGCAGTTCAATATAATTTTTAGTTAAATTCTAAAAAAATCCTGTAATATATCGTGATTTCGGAAAAAAAATCGAAATTTCAAGTGCAATGCGCTACCTAGGGGTTACGTTTAAAATTGTTTGTTTGTTTGCTTTTTACTTATCTACTCTAGGGGCAAGTTTTTCACGGTATAGCGTTTTCAAAAAAAAATAAAAGCATTTTTCGGCCCACCCTAATACACACCACTTCAAAAGTCTTGGTCCCCCAACTACTTTTCTCATAAGAGGCAATGCAAACATGTCCGCCTGAAAACAGGCATATCATCTAGTTTATTAAATAAGCAAAGAAAGTGATTCAAAAACTAAAATGCCAAAAAAGAAACTTCAAAAGGATTACAAAATTAATGTACTGCTGTAACCAGTGGACTATGTAGGTATAGAGTGTTAAGACTATGTTGGGGTTTGGAACAATTGTAACCTTCGGCAACATGCACTAAAACGGAGTTTTATCCACAATACCGAAACAGAATTATTGCACTCGACGCGCGTTTGCTAACCCTGTTAGCATCATCAGGAGATGATTAAAACTGTATAATCATTTCCTGAAGCTGGTAACATGGTTAGCGAAACGCGCGTCGAGTGCAATAATTCTATTTCGGTATTGTGGATAAAACTTCCGTGTTAAGAATTTTCAGAGAAATCCTAAATTTTGGTTTCACTCGGTATCAATTTTGACTTAAATTTTTGGTATTACATTATAGACAATTCATTGACAAAGTTATCCACCCTAAGACCCTAGTCAAACTTTAGTTTCTGTTTCATACGGGGAGAGTCAAAAATTTATGTTTATCTAAAAACCCTCAACACTCTGCATATAGGCCACTGGTTACGGCAGTAGATTTACTTTGTAATACATTTGTAGTTTGAATCACTTTGTTTGACTATTTATTAAAGTAGATACCTATTAATGTTTTCAGGCAGAATGCTTGTATCGTGTCTTATGAGAAAAGTAGTTGGGGGGTCCAAGGCTTTTAACGCTGTGTGTCGATTTTTATTTTCAAAGGATTTTTTTTTATAATTTTTGGATATGTTATGGCTTAAGGTATTGAGATCAAAAAGTACTTTGCAAAGCGAGTCTACTTCAATGGCGCACAGAAAAGGGGGTATTTTTTTAAATCAATATTTCAGGTCGTTGCAAAAAGCTCTAAAAATCTGAAATAAAAAAAATCCAGGGCTGTATTTAAAAAAATAAGATATGAAACGGCAGATCATAAATTTATTAACGTCTATTTTGTAGAGGAAAAAAAGTGATGGTGATGAGGTGAAATTGATTTCAATATATTTTTTCAAATGGAGCCAACAAAAATTAAAAACAATTTTACAAAATTTCGTTTTTGATCAGATATCTCCGAAAGTATTCGGAGTTTCTTCAATTTCTGCACGGCATTTGATTGAGTACTAAAATGCGCAACTTTGCCAAAATTAAAACATTTTAGTATCTTTTACAGTTTACGGTTTCCGGGAATTTGGGATACCCTGTACAGAGTGCCCCAGTAAGAACAAGAGTACTTTATAAACGTGGAGACTACGTGGTTCTTCGTTAGATTTTTACTGGATATACCACCATTGGATAGAGTGGAAAAAGTGACAATCGAAATGTATAATTATTTTAAAATCGGTTTTTAAATAAGTCCAGGTAAAAATAAAACAATTTTGTAAAATTTTCTTTTCCCGGATATCTCCGAAACTTATTCATTGCCGGAACTACTCGATATTTTCTAATTTTCTAAACAGCGTATTGTTAGGAATGAAAATGCGAAATTTTACCCCACTTTAATCATCTTCCTGTCTCTTACAATTTCTTATATCCCAATGGTTAAGTTCGAACTTGAAACCCTGTATATATTATGTGGTATTCCAATAGATTTTTACATTATGCCCTTATTATCTATCCTAAATAATAATCCAATGTGATTTATATATATGTGAAAACTATCTTATGTCAAAAGATTAGTATAGACGATTCCAATGAACATTAAGATTTTGTAAAAATCTGTCAAAATGCCACAAAACACTATCGCAAGTTGACCTGAAGAATACTAACTTACCTATATTTTTTTGCCTTGGATTTTTAAAATTTGGACTAAAAGGACATTAAAATAAGAATCAAGAATAGGTACCTAGTTTCTAAAGCTTTTATTGAAAATATAATATAATACCACTATTTAATGTATCTTTAATCTTCAATTCCGTTGGTAATATTCCTTTGTAAGCCCTGACTTTCTTGTCGTATCCAATCTGATGCTATCACTACCAATAATTTTACATCGTATACCTTCTAATGTTCAGAACAATAGTAAATTTGTCACTTATTTATTCCCGCCGATAAATCAGTAATCACATAACTACACTACAACAAACATATAAATAATAATTATTATTATTATTCAAAAATATTACACCTGCGTCGCGACATTCATAAATCGTAAACGTCAACAAGACAACAAGATCAAGAATCAAGACACTAAAAAATGGCGACAATGGGCACGTGGTGAGAGCTTCGTAGCCTCGTTAAGGGTATTAATTGGATTCATTTTCCGCGTCTAGAGACTAGAAATTAAAGGCAAACGAGTGCCGGAACTGCTTCGCTCCAGAGATGAAACTATGACGAAACAGAGATGACCCTGGGCAAGAGCTCTGACAAAACTTCCCTGAACCATGTTATATGCCAAATATATCCGTAGATTCCCAATGGGATACATTCCTGTTAACGAGGAGATAAAGTTGATTCTAACTCTCGGATAACGCAGGTGTCACCCGGTTTTAATCCAAACACAAAAACAAAGTTGCATTGTGGCTCTGCAACGAAAAATGGGATCAGTTGCAGATAAGCTACAAAACATTGTGATAAAACTCGGTTCTATGAATAAGCTCAGGTTAGGATATCACAGAGATATCACAGGTCAACTGGATACTAGTCATCACACCACTCTCCTCATCAATCCAGAGCATTGATCAAACAAAAAAATATGTTGTGTGTGCTTAAAGACCACACGATAGAAGTGAAAACTTCAACAAGTGTGGTCATCGTTTGTCAAAATTTCGATCCGAGCCTTCGTTGCAGAGATACGGGCAAAAAACGGTTTTTCCCCAAAAATCCGCCCTTAAATTAGAGCTCCGGTCTAAGGTGGCCCCCCATGGGGCGCACCTACCATAAAAATTTCGACCCCGTACCTCTTCCCGTTCTCCCGAAATTAATTATTTAGGTTTTTACTTCTCCCCTCTTCCCTGTCCAAACGGGTTGTGGTACGGGGTCCCGTTTTCGACCAGGATCCTCTTTTTACTCCGGCTACATCCCCTGAAGATTTCAGCCCTCTACCTATACGGGAACATGCCAGGTAGTACCAAGCGACGCTTAAGCGCATTCACCATTTCACCATTCTTTGAAAATATGTCGAAAACGAAAAAAGATAAATAAAATTCATTATTATGAATTATAAATTCATTAAGATTAATTCATTACCAAAGCAGAACTGAACTAGCAACGTTTTCCATTTCACCAATTTTTTATCTCTTATAGTTTTTAAGATCCCAAATACATCCTTTTCGAAAACACTGTATATGAAGAAACCAGGATGATGCTTCAATTTATCACTTTACAACATCAGAATATGCGTATTATTATAGCATCCAAAGGGTTTACTGGCCAAAATAACATAAAAAAATCGGTCACTATCTCCCGCTTGGAGAAATGTATTGAATTTGTCTAATTTGTTTAAAATCCAAATTAGATTTTTGTAATTATGGGTATGGGGATAATATTCTTTAAAAAAAGTTTCCTCTCATAAATTCTTATTCATTTACATACAATGCGGCGGGCGTGGCAAATAGTGAATACGGTCTAACTTTCCTTGCATGTACCTCCGCAAACAAGCACGACATAACAATTTCGATCCCAGAATTAAGGGCAATATGTAAACAAATAAAAATTGCGAAAAAACGCAAGACCGCAAGACTCTTGCATGTAAGTCTTGGTCTTGCATATAAGTCTTGGACTGCTCGGTCTTGGTCTTGGTCATGCAGACCTGGAGCTGGTTTTGGTCATGGTCTTGGTCTTGCTTTTTCTGCAAGACCAAGACCAAGACCGCAAGACCAAGACCAGTCCAATAGGGCACTCTTCGGCATCGGCCCTCTCCAAAACCCTATAACATAGAAATTGTATATGGCAGCATTTTAGTTGATTTGTCTGAGAGGAAACCCTGCTGATTACCATTAATAATATTAAATTTGGATTAAAAAAAAAAACTATAATTGACTCAAAAACGAATATTCAAAAAATTTTGAGAATGAAAAGAACACCGTCACTGGTCTATATTTTTTCACTGATTCAGGATTTTCCTTCTTAAAAATAGCCACAACCTTCCCATTCTTAAGCCTTTGAGGAAATTCCCATATGAAAAACTTAAGTTTACTAAATAAGCCAGGGGTTTAACCATATGTTTCCAAAGTCCTCTTTTATAAAGAAAGAGGCGCCTCGTCGTTTACTGTAGTCCATTTTGATTTTAGTTTTTATTTAAAGTATTTAAAAGATCATTCTCAGTTACTGGAGTAAGACAAAGGCTTTTACTACATGTTTTTATAAATTTCAAATAATCTATAACTTTCCATGCCGAAGAAAATATTTCTTTTTCGCATTCTTTATTAGTGAATTTTGTTGATTTCTTGCTAACTTATAACTCTCTCGTAAAATAGGATAAGATTTTGTTAAAAGGTGTACATCTTTAAGATTGCTACTAGACTGCTGTATGTCTTTATTGAACCAATTTTTCCCTGCACACTGCTTTTTAAGCCGCCTTTTGATAGAAAATTCTCTATTAAAATATAGTAAGAAAGTGCCATGGAAAATATTGAATGCGCTTGAATAGTTGTTTACTATTCACTATTACTTTATTAGAAAAAACACGACAAGCCCTTCTCTTCAATACTAGGAGGAAGGGGGGGGGGGGAATAGGTTTCAAAATTTCAAAATAGAACGTTATCTTCTGGGAAATCAATAATCAAAGTTTTTCCAAATTTTCTTAACATTATATGCTTCTAACCTTCTACTGTACTTTTTACTTAAAAGTTACTATTTTTAATGTTCAACCTCCGCAAACGAATTTATTTCAGATTAATCGAACTTTAACAATATTGTCTTCCAGAATCCCGAACAAATGTTTAAACGAATGCGCATGAGTAGTTGTTTACTATCCACAACAGTTTTTCAAAATTTAAAAATAATTGAACTCCGTCACTGGATTTATTCTAACTTTTACCAAGAGCGTTATTTTCTTGAAAATAAATAAAAATGTTTTTCATAACTTAAATAGATTTATCGATTTTTTTATGTTAGCGTTGTCGTATAGAGGTAAGTGGTAAGTAGCATGATATCCCACGGGCAGCTTCGACCCTAATTAATGCAAGACTTTGTTTTTCGCATATTTTTTAACCAAATTAAGGAGGAAAAATTCATGGATTTATATAATGAGAAAAATATCTTAAACTTACTAAAAAATATTCGTCGCCTTCCTGGAATTTTCGTTGAAAGTTCGGCTTTAATCACAGGTCTATATTAACATATAACACAAAATGTGTATTTTATACACACAAAATTAAACACTACTATAAACGAAACTAAACACATGTAAAATTAGATTAAAATTGATTACATATGTAATATGTAATTTGTCGAACGCTACACATAAAATAACGAATGATATTTGCATATTATTTGCGATATATTGAAATTGCAAAAAATCCTGTTAGCAAAAAGTTCCTGTGGTTTTTATTGTGCTCATTCGGCTGGTATTTGGTAGACGGTGGTATCTTCATGCTAGAATTGTTGTTGATGGTTAACCTTAAATTCGCCTAAATAAAAGTAGTACCAGGGGATGTCAAAAATAAGGGCAAATGCTTGAAGTTACTGCTTTTAGAAGATATATGTACTAGCTCGTAAACTATTTAAGGCAGCTAGGAAATAAGCAGTTTAGTGTTTACGATAAATGAAACATTATTATCATGATAAGGGCGAAATATTTTTAAAAAGTATTGTTTTAGGAGGACCCTTATACACGGAAATAGCTGCTTACAAAAGTGAAATAAGTCAGCTATTACTAGCAGTTTTTGGATCATGTTTCAATTTTAGTAGGCTAGTGATATCTGTTTCTGATTTTTGTTAGTTTTTCTTGAAAGCACTGAACATAGAACCCCATACCTTTTATATGACAGCTTAGTTTCATTTCCCCCCAGGAATCAGTGCGCTGAAGGCGCCTAAAAAAGTTTTCACTTCAGAAAAATCTTAGTTTATAGAGGTTTTCCCTGCTTCTTTTTCGCTCTATTTTCTCGGTGCGCTATTTTGTATGCGCTGTTTCTTCCTGCATAATTTTTTCCCGCCCTGTTTTTCTAGTGCTGTATAAAACGAGATATTAAAGTATAGAAGTTATACGATTTAAGAAACCAACTAGAAAAAATATTTTTGAACATACAGGATCGAGTTTTAATTAATATCCTGATAATACTAAGATGGTGTTATAATCTAAATTCTGTTCTAAGGTTGGACGTGAAATTGTTATCTAATATAGAATATTATTCTCAGCAGATGGCGCTGGATGAAAATTTGTTATGAAATTATAAATTAAGAGATAAGAATATTACAATAGAATAAAATACTCTGATGTATGGACACAACTAAACTTCTTGTCCGTCAGAGCTTACCCAGGATTATACCCAAAATCTTCTCCCAGCACCATCGTCTGAAAACCACCTACACTAGCTCAGCTTAGGTTGGTCCGATGTCTATCTTTCTCCACTAAACAAGTGCCAAATGGTGTACGAGGATATGAAAATAAATCAAGAGAGGTTAAAGTCAAAGTCGCAGTTGGACGCCACCAAGTTTTGTTGGCAAAACCCTTGGAAATAAAAATAAATTAGTTCAAACTCTAGTATCGTATATGAAAATAATTGCCTGTCGTATTCTACGTTACCTGTGCTCTGTTATCAGACCAGTTCTAGATCCTCTCATTCAAATTAAATAACATCAGAATTGAGACCAATACTTTTATTAAAAAAAAAGAGGCTCCTCTAGCCTTATCAAAAATTTCCCTAGGACCAGAGAACCAGCTATCCCGTAGTAAAATTTTCGTAGTGTCACAGACTTCTGATTAACTAAACACACTCTCTTGTTAAATTGACAGTCTAGATTGAAATTTTAAAAAGTGTCATAAAAAATTGTAATGTTGGAACGTTAACCTCAACGTATCTTTCTTTTTGTCTGGGTTGATGGCTTTGCTTCTAGGCAATTGCCAGCTCGATTCCATAGGGACCACGCGTTGTCTGGCTCGCAACCATAACGTGACCCCTGGCTTGTCAAAAAAATAGCTGAAGAAGTTCAAAGTGCTGTGAGGTTAAAATCATTAGCAGTATTGAGCAAGGTAAAAACTTAAGCTTGGTGGATGTTAGTAAAAACGTACACAACAAAGGTTCAACATGTACAAATAACACACGCATACAGCACTGAATCTGGAATAAAAGGAGAGGATTTAAGTTGAGCATTACAGTTTAATTTTATTGTGGTTTAGAAAGCGCATTATAAGGCTAATTGCCCCCTCTTTGGGGAATGATAATATAGAATAGATTGTAATAGGGGTAGGTACTAAATTTCATATGAATGAATTCATTATATAAGTTAAGGCCTGCAATGAAGTTGATGGGACATTCAAATAGGATGTGATTAAGACCATCAACCTTACCACAATCACAAAGCGGGTTATCCCTTATGTTTATTCTGTATAGGTGCTCCCCTGTTAGGCAGTGACCTGTCCGCATTCTAATAATGGTAGTAATATGTTTTCTATTTTTATAAGGAAAACTGGCAAACCACTAGAGTACTCATGATTTTTGTTAAGTATCGAGAGTTTCCAATCACTTTTAAACTGAGTGTGTAGATTTTGTCTAACGTTGTTGTATACCTCTTTAATGTCTAAGGTCATTTGCTTTGGTACATTTAAGATTCTACCAAGGTTGGCGAGGGCATCGACTTCTGTGTTTTCAGCGATACCAGAATGACCCGGAATCCAAGCCAGTCTAATGTCAAAACCATTCTTGATGGATGAAAGAATAAGTTTCTTTGTTCTCAAAGTCCAATAATCAGCTGCAGCACTATGAAGATTGGAATTAATTGTCTGGATAGCACTTAACGAGTCTGAGAAGATAATTACACTTTTTAGTAATTTCAGGATGGCCACTCTGGCAGCATCGTGGATAGCTACAATTTCGGCCTTGCAGATACCAATAGAATCAGGAAGCCTGGATGAAAATCGATATTTTATATCCGGGATATAAATACCATAGCCAAGTTTATTGTCTTTCTTTGAAGCATCTGAATAAATGAAAGTCAAGGTGTGTTTGTATTTTTCTTTGATTGAAGCAAATCTGGCATTTATCAAAAGACCATCTTTTTTTATGTTACAGTTAATTACTTTAAGAGGGGAATACAAATATTCAGAGTCTACCTCGTAACATGGAAAATTGATACTTTTGTAAATTTTATTCCAAAAGGGCAGAAAATGTTGAAGAGCTGAGATCAGATAAGGAACATTGTCATTTCTATAAAACACTGGCCCATTAGCAAGTTGTCTGCGACAGTCTAAAATTAGTTTGGTTATAGGATGGTTTGAGCTAGCCACGATCGTAGACGTGTATTTAATTGACAACAATTTCCTTCTCTGCTCAGGGCCCAAGGTTACTGCTTCGGAAAGAATTGCAAGTTTAGGCGTTGATCTCATACATCCCAAGCAAATACGTAACCCTTCAAAGAAAACCAGATCTATCTTATTTAGGCTTTTTTACTGGCTGGCTTGATAAAGATAGCCCCAAGTTTAAGTGGGATCTAACCAAGGCATGAAAAATGATCAACGGAGTACAGGGGTCTGCACCCCACCAGACTCTGCAGATAGCCTTCAAGACATTAAGAGCTTTTTTAGCTTTAGTTGTGATTTGTTCGATATGTGAATCCCACTTTAAGTGTTGATGCAAAATAATTCCTAGATATTTGACTTGCTGTTGAAATCTGATAATATGATTGTTGTATATAATAGAGGGAGGAATAACTTTTTTCCTACCCTTCGTGAACCATATGGCTTCACATTTATTTGGTGCTAGTGATAGGTTATTTTCACTCAGGAAATTGTCTACCTTTTCTAGTGCTGCATTCATTTGTGGTAACATTAATTCCAAACATGACCCTTTTATGACCATGACCAAGTCGTCCGCATATCCTATTAAAGTGACGTTACCCTAATACAAGTTAAAAAGCTCTGCCAAATAAACATTGAAAAGAATAAGTGCTCAATGGAGAGCCCTGTGGAAGGCCCTTTGTCGCAAGAGTAGGACCCAAAAGAGTGCCACTGTTGTTTCTGCTGTACAGAAGCCTTGCTCTTAAAAATTGATGAATAAGGTTATTAATTTCCAATGGAACATTAAAATGTATGAGTTTATGATACAATTTATAGATGTTGACACTATCATAGGCAGACTTGATGTCTAGAAGAATGGCCAGTACTGATTCAGATGATATAAATGCACTGAAAACGTATGTGGTTAAAAAAAGTGCATTGTCATGTATACCTTTTCCCTTACGAAAGCCCAATTGTTTATTGTTGAAAAAGTTTTCGTGTTTCAAAGCCCAGTCTAATCGATTTTTGATCATGATCTCCAAGATTTTACCACCACAGGATGATAATGAAATTTTCTGTTGTGGATGCATCTCTATTTGGTTTTAGGAAACTGATGATTTTATGTTTTCTCCAGGAGTCTGGGATTCTTCCTCCGAATAGGTATTTGTTGAAGGAATTTAGTAGGATCTGTTTTCCTCTGAGAGGCAGGTACTTTAACATGGGGTATGCAATGTCATCCAAACCAGGTGCAGAAATTTTTTTGTTTTTCAATGCATTATCTAGCTCATGCATGCTGAGTTTTATGTCATTATGGTTGTTTATAACATTTAGGGAAAAGTTCGGATCTATGCTAATGCAGGCCATATTTAGCAGAATATTGTGTTTCATCTTGTCATTCGTCAGGAAACGATTACTGTTTTTATTGGAGAATTTCCTTACCTTATTCCAGACATATTTTATATTTGAGTCTCTATTTAGAGATTCACAAAACAGAACAAACTTTTCTCTCTTTTTCCTCCTTAAATTTTTTCTGGCAAGAGCAATTTCTTTTTTAGTAGAAATGTAGTTATCTAACGTGGGAAAGTTGTTAATTTTTTTTTATGGCACCCTTCCTTCTCCGAATCCAATCTGAGCATTCTTCGTCCCACCATGGGTTACCGCTTTTCCGAAACCTCCCACAATTTTTATAGGGAATAGATTCCTCGGCAGTTAAATTCATTATATTGGTGAAATCGTCATATTCCATATTCGGATTTGCATTTAAAGTAAATAAAAGGATTTTTTCATGGTATGCCTTCCAGTCCGCTTTGGCATAATTTCTTCTCAACGTATCACTCTGCCCGAACCCTGCAGCCTAGACGGCTATAACTTTACTGGACGTTACCACACAAACTATTCTATGTTAATTCAACTTGGATAGAATAGCCCCTACGTAAGCCCAAGTTGCAAGTTCCTAACAAAAGCCAAATCAAATGCTATGTTACGGTTTTATATTATCGCCAACCAATAGGAAAATAGATAGATTCCTCGGTTAGTTTGGGTTAGTTTGGGTTATGTTATATAAATGCACTAGAAAATATTCAACAATCTAGTACCCCAGAGAGTAATCTAATGGAACTATGCCGGGGTAGGTACACTTCACAAATGGTTACTCTCTAAACCCTAGTGTTTGAGATATTCGAAAATAAATGCTACGGTAATTATTCAAGCTGTTAAAAATACTAGTTATATTACTGAATTATGATAATTAATAATAGTCTTTACGGTATCAAGTCACTTAGCTTTGTTTCTGGACGTCCCGAAAACCAGAGAAAGAATTTCCATATTATTTTTCGGACTTCTAAAAAAAACTGTCCCCGGACTTGTCACTGTCAACCAACCAGCTAGAAAATGGTCCTAAGTCTGACATCCGACATATTCGGCTGTCCAAAAAAAAAAAAATAAACTAAGGAGTAGCCTAGTTTGTAAGGTTCCAAAAGGTTCTGTACTACTCTACGGGGAATCCGAAACTAGAACCCCATAACTGGGGTTTACCAAAACCTTCCTGGATAGCTTATAGAAAGTATGGGATAATCGCTATTACGGCCGTTGGTAAAATTCAACTTTCTAGTGAAATAACTGCCCTCGTCTCCCGAAAGTTTGAATCGGCATACAACTTATTTCATCTCAGAATGAAAAGTACTTTCAGGGAGCTACTTCCTCGCTCCAGGAAAACGTTTTGGCTATTGAAGAAACAATTGACTACGTAAATAAATAGCAACCTATTCTCCTGTTTTTCCCATCCTTCTAAATTAATAAACAGAAAATTCTGTAAACACGTCAAAATTGTCCGATTGTCATTAATCTAAATACCTTAAATGACAATTTACCTGCTGCTGTAATGAAACTAGTCAGGTTCGGCCTTATCGAGAAATAGTAGGGATTGTTATCCAAGCGATATACCTTTCTATAATGATTTCTAAAAACAAAAAGAATTTCCTCCCGTAACAGTCACCCCTTTCCTAAAAAAAATACAAAGTAATTTTTCATAATTTATTATATGTCCTCTGGATCAAAATATGGATTAATGTCTTGAACATGCCAATTTCCTTTCGATTTTCCATCCCAATCTTCCAATTCATAAACCTAATATCCCAGTTTTCTAATTATACTAAAAAACCCCTCGAACTTACCAGCTAACTTTGCAGTAAAATAATTTCCAGCATCAGGCAAAGCAAATTTCCTTTTCCAAACCAAATCTCCTATCTGAAAACTAACATCTCTATACGTCTAAGATTATAATGATTTCTTGACCTTTGATGAGCCTTTTTTAACCGAATATTTACAAATTCTCTCAATTTAGCTAAAGATTCTACTCTCTTAATTAAATTATAAATTTTCCCTAAATTGGATGAGTTATCTAAGTTTTTATCTTTGAATATTCACTAGCATGAAGTACCATTTCACTACCAAAAGAAATAAAATATGGAGTTCGTCAAGTTACTTCATGAACTGCTGTGTTAACTGCACAAGCTAATGCGGACAGACTCTCATCCCAAACTCTCTGATTATCAGAGACAGTTTTTAATACTCACATAACTCTTTCAGTATTATTTGGTGACGGATGATAATTTGAGTTATATAAATTTTTTATACCATATTTCTTTGTCAATCCCTGAAATTCACTACTTTTAAACTGCACACCATTATCACAATGAGTCACCTCTATGATTCCATGGTACTAAGAATATTCGTTCCTCCAGTAAACTTACTATTTTTTTTTGCAGTTGCATTTCTTATTGGAAAAAAGTAATTAAATTTACTAAAAATATCTATTACAACAAATATATGCATATTTTTTTTTTACTTTTCGACAACGGCCCGAATAAATCCATTCTAATAACTTGCCAACAAAAATTCGGTATCAAATTATCTCTCATTAACCCACTAGGTAATTTCTGTTCCGGTTTAACCCTCTGACAAGCAACACAGTGTTTTACAAATTTTGCAATGTTAGATCTCATGCAAGGCCAATAATACAAACGACAAATCTTTAAATAAGTTTTATGAACTCACCACCAAGTGTTGAATTATGGTAAAATTCGATTACCTCACGCCCCTTTTGGAATAACTAATTTCCAATAACCTGTATCGTCACGCAAATTCGGAAAATCTAGTTTAATATACTTATAAATCTTATCATTCGTTACTCTTCAATGAGGATAATTTAACGGGTTACTTAAACTTACTTGTTTAAGATTAATATACCATTTATCCTGAATTTGTTGTAAGTCTACATTAGATGCCAAAAGTGAATCACATGAAACAGGAACACTGCGACTCAGAGTATCAGCTACCACATTATCTTTACCCCTTCGATGAATAAGTTTATAATCAAATTGCTGCAAGCGCAATGCCCATCGACGAAGTCTACCTGGAAGATTTTTCAAGTTATCTAACCACTGAAGACTATAATGATCACAAATCACCGAAAACTTTGCTCCTTCCAAATAACATCTTAATTTTTCAGTCGTAAATATTCACATGTTCTCTTCCATCATAAACCTGATAAAAATCGCTCCAATTCCATGGATTACTTGCATCGGTCTGAAGAGTAAAATCGTGTTCAAAATTTGGACATGTCAAAATTGGTGCTGAAACTAAAACATCTTTAATCTTTTGAAAAGACTCATCACATTTTCCATCCCCATTAAATTTAGCTCCTTTACGTAGCAATTTAGTAAAACGTGATTAGCTCAGAGAAATAACGTACAAAACGTCTATACCAAGATATCATCCCCATAATTCTACGAATTTCAGTTACTGTTTTAGGAGTTGATATACTAGTAATAGCTTCTATTTTGTTCGGATCCACCGAAATAACATGATGATTAACTACATAACCTAAATATTTCAACTCTGCTCGGCAAAATTTACTTTTATCTTTATTTAAAGTTAACCCAGCCTTTTTTAAACGTTCGAAAATTATTTTTAGAATCTCTATATGTTTGTCAAAAGTCGCTGGTGCATTATGAAGTCCAAAAGGTAGCCTACGAAATTGAAATAAACCACGCTCAGGCACTGTAAACGCTGTATATTATTTACTTTCATCTTGCCAATATGCACTCTGTAAATCCAACGATCTTAAATAACGAGCACCTCCTAATTTATCCAGAATAGCAGAGATATAAGGTATCGGATATGCATTTCTACGCGATACCTGATTTAACTGCCTAAAATCTACTACAAACCTATTTTTACCGTCCCCTTTTGGTACAAGCAACACTGGAGATGACCATGCAGAAGTTGATGGTTCAATTATAACAGCCGCTAACATCTTCTCCACTTCCTCATCTATAAGTTTCTGTTTAAATGGTGAAATTGGATAATCTTCTTCTTCTTATAATAGGACCTAGTCCTGTTTAGTCCGTTGTGTTTAGCCTCCTTCGGAGCTCTTCCTGTGACGCTGAGCTCCAGCTTTCGTACCATCTCTTGGGTGGTCTTCCTACCGGTCTTCGCTAGTTTGGTTTTTGCTACTTGGCCCACTTTGCCTATCTTTCATCTGGCATTCTTTCCACATGGTCTTTCCAGCACCTCTTGCGTGTGCTAGCCCATCTTATCACATCCTGTATTTCTAGTTCTTCTCTGATATCCCGGCTTCATATTCTATCCCTTGATGGTTCTTAGTATTTTCATTTCGGTCGTTCTCATTATTCTTTTCGTTGTTGATGTTTCATCTCTCGTTTCTGTGGAGTACGTTAAAATAGGTCTTACGCATGATTTGTAGGTCCTCAGCTTGCTGTTTGTACTCATCATTTTATTTCGCCATGTTATGTCTCTCAGGTATCCGCTGACTCTTATTGCTTTTCCGATAATATCTTTGCTTAATTGGCTCATTATTCGTTACAACTATCTTATGTTTCACCATAGAAGTGCATCCTAGCTTATCACCAACTTTACCAAAATAATCTACAACTGGATTATCTAACCTTCCTTTTTGTTCTAACGTTAAATCCGTTTCGCACTGAATAAATAAAATTTCCTGATTAATTAAAATTTTTGATGAAATATACCATTTACCACGACGCATGTCTGGCACAATACCTAATTTTATCAAAAAATAATTCCCAAAATAAGTTCATGTCGCAATTTAGGCACTACATAAATATCAATTAACCTCACAACATTCCTAACCTTCACTGGTACGCAATACCTATACATTCAAAAGAGCTGTCATTCGCAATAGTACATATAGCTTTCCTATTTATATCTAATTTAACTCCAAATTTTTTAAATTTATCCTATCCTTTTCCAGCTACAAAAAATGTATTCGCTCCTGAATCTAATAAACCATAAAAATTCATACTCAAAATATCTACCTTTAAATAAGGACATTCTCCTGGACCTACATGAGCTAATACATATTCCAAAATAATTTTATCTTTAAATTCCGGAATACTACTGGTCGAATTTAAATTAGAAGCAAACCCTCGACCTAAAATTAGCTTCTCTTGTCGTTTTCCGACCTATTATTATTATTATTATTATTATTATTATTAGTATTATTATTATTATTATTATTATTATTATTATTATTATTATTATTATTATTATCATTATTATTATTATTATTATTATTATTATTATTATTATTACCTCAATTACAATCTTATGCAAAACGATTAGGTTGATTACATCTAAAACATAATTATACTCTTGAATCTATATTTTCATTTCGATTTAAATTTCAAAAATTATTTCCCAAATTTCTATGACGATCATCACCCGAACGATTACTTCTCTCACAATTATCCAAATTATTATCCCTATTGTTATTTGTTCTAAAATTTATATGAGAGTTATTTAGATTACTATAGTTCCTTCCATAATTTCCACTTAAATTATTTCCAAAATTTCGATTTCTCTAAAATTTAGAACATTACTATCGTTATTTCTAAAATCTCGTTTATAAGATTTATCTGAAAAATTATTTATTTATTTAATTTAAATTTAGCACAGTACAGGCATTGCCCAAATGGTACATAACGCGACTTAATATAAACACACAATTAAGCAATATACATTAAAAAATTTAAAACAGACAACAAATGTCAATACATAACACACAATAAATACACATGATATTAACTAACAAAAACACACTACTTTACTTGAATTACTAAAACCAGTCAAAACAGTTAAAACTAGACAATAGATGATATAGGAACCAAACGAATGTACAAAAACTAGCGAAACTCCGAAGAACGATATATAAGAGATCTAGCTTCACGCTTAAATGTTAGTATTGAACAATTTATATTAGAGTTTATGGGTAAAAATCTATTTAAGTAATCCATGATTCGATTAATTGGTGCGTTCCTTCCAACATCAGTTCGATAGGGTCGCAGGGAAAATGATTCAAGCTGTCTTGTAGGTCGTGCTGGGACGCGAAATCTAATCAGGCCCAAAAGTTCGGGACAGTCTATCAAGTTATTGATGATTCTATGCCCAAATGACTTGTTCAGTTGAATTCTTCGTGTCTCCAGTGAATCAATGCCAAGTATATTGAGGCGATCTTTGTAAAGCATATTCGATTTGTCTATGTTTAATTTAAAAAGAAGAAAATTCACAAACTTGGACTGCACCCTCTCAATACGCTTGACATGAATCTGGTATAGGGGCGTCCATACGACACAACAATACTCAAGATGGCTCCTGACCAATGCAGAGTATATTGCGTTAAGTGCCACAATATCTTTAAAGTCCCAGCACTGCCGCATAATGAATCCTGCCATTTTAAAAGCCTTCGCAACGACGCTGTCAATATGCTGAGTAAAACGCAGCTCGTTATCAAATACAACTCCAAGATCGTTAATTACAGTCACCCGCTGCAGTTGTATCCCCTTGATCGAATATGAGTGGTCTATAAGCATTTTTTTCCTTGAAAACGATATAATCTTACTTTTCGTAGTATTTAGAGTCATTGCGTTACCTGAACACCATTTAACCAACTCATCAATTTCGCTTTGCAGCTGCATGCAGGCCCTATCGTTGGCAACTCTACAATAAATCTTTAGGTCATCAGCAAAGAACAAAAAGTGACACTTCTTGAATACACCGGCCAAATCGTTTATGAAAAGCAGGAAGAGCATTGGTCCAAGATGTGATCCCTGCGGAACTCCGGAGTACACGGTAATATCCCTGGATAAAGACCCTTTAAACTTTACATTCTGTATACGGCCCATTAGGTAGCTACTCAACCAGGATAGTAGAGGGTTACCAATACCATAGTTTTTCAATTTATTTAAGAGAATTCTATGGCTAACCACATCAAAGGCTTTTTGGAAGTCAAAATAGACCGCGTCCACCTGCACAGAAGCATCCAGTGCACTTGCAAGATAACTACTGTACACTGCCAAATTCGACTCACACGACCTCCGAGATAAAGATAAGATTATCTGTTTACTTTTCTGAAAAATGAATTTCACTAACCCCTGTATGAAAAGAAACGACTTTTTTTTATTGATAATCTAAGTCTGGCTCAAGAGAAGCATTGCCCTTTTTTGGTGGTTTAAATTCTTCAACCCGCAACCTAGTTTCTTCTAACGTCCTACACAATTCAATCAATTCAAAAGAATTATTAATATCATGCAAAACTAATCTTTCTTGATAAAAAGGTAACATAACTTTTAACCTCAAAGCATCTGAAACTATACTCGGCATTCTGTCAAATAATTGAGTCATAGCTGCTATAAAAATACCTATCGGTTCATCTGAACTTTGAGTCCTATTTAAAAGTTGTTTCCATAATTTATCCCCAAAATTTGATGGTACAAATTTATCTTTCATTAACTTAATTAATTCATCCGAATCATTAGCATTTTTACAAATTAAATGATAATAATTTAATGCTACCGTTGGGCGCCAATTTGTTATAATCTAAATTCTGTTTTAAAGTTGGACGTGAAATTGTTATCTAATATAGAATATTATTCTCAGAAGATGGCGCTGAACGACAATTTGTTATGAAATTATAAATTAAGAGATAAGAATATTACAATCGAATAAAATACTCTGATGTATTGACACCACAAAACTTCTAATCCGTTAGAACTTACGCAGGACAATACCCAAAATTTTCTTCCAGCGAAACGCGCGTCGAGTGCAAAAATTCTGAGTTCCAAATCCCAACATAGTGTTTTTGTATATTATTTCGGTTCTTTTAAAAATATGTTGCAAACCATATGTGTGTGATCAATCTAGTCAGATTCAGTGAAACATTTATGCACAAAATCTCTTGCTATGTCTGAATATTGATTTAAAAATTCTTTATATGCCTCCGTTTGTTCGATGATTGATTTTTGACCATCATCTTCTAATTCCTGTAGAGGCTTATTGAAAATGTCATCTCTTAGATAATCAATCAATCATTTTTTAGATAATCAAAGTCAAGTCAAGTTAAAATATGCTTTATTGTCTTATAGTACAAAGAACTTGTTGAAAAAGCGTTAAATGTACATAATTTTCATTAAAGAAAAGAAACAAAAATATGACGTTGTAAACCGAACAATATTAACAATAGTAAATATCACAGTTTCATAGTTTGTCATAAGCTAAAAAGAAACATTAAGAGTAAAAAAGTGTTAAATTTTAAAATAAGAAAAATACAAACACACAACTTGTAAAAAATCAATAACAATAAACACAAATTATATCACCAAGAATATCACAGTAATCTGTCATTGTAGTATTTTACAATTTTTTAGAGCATTGGAAACGGATCTCCGAAACAATTTGAAGCGTTTAATATTTCTATAAAGCAAAGGCAGGTGATTATAAATTTTGATACTCTCATAAATTAATGAATTCTTTGTTAATGCCACTAAAGTTAAAATCTGTAATGAAAGAAACAAAGGCCTGCAATGATCCCTGGATCTTGCCCTGTTCAGATACCTAACTGCTCTCTTCTGAAGAACGAAAACTGAATAAAACAGCTGCTGGCCGCATTAGCCCCAGAAAGCAGTCCCGTATGTAAGCCGAGACTCCACCAACGAGGAGGAGAATGCCAATTCATTGGATGCCACTTGCAGAGCATAGCAAGCAGATGCTAGTTTTGAATTTGAAGCGTGCAATTTTAATTTCGCATCCAGAATGATGCCTAAGAATGTAACACGACTGATGCTCTCAATTGTCTGATTATCCAAAGAGATAGAAGTTCATTATCGGCTTTTTTAATATTAAAACAGATAGAGTTGGAGTCACACCACTTTTTGATACACTCAATATCTTGCAAAACTGTGAGTTTCAGGTCGCCAGTCATATGCCCATGCCATAGAAATGTAGCATCATCAGCAAAATCTATGATTTTACCCTGAATATGTAGAGAGGCCAGGTGATTTATACAGGGTGGTTCGGGAGGAAAGGGATATATTTTAAGGACGTGTTCTGGAGGTCAAATTAAGAAAAAAGGTCATATAATCATGGGTCCATAACATATTTTAAAATGGTACGCCACTGTTTCATTTTCAAAACAGGTGTTTGTTTCTTAATGAAGAGTATATTCCAAAGAAAAAATGTATCTTGAGTTTTCTTGGTTGGAGAGATCGTTTTCGATTGCGATCAAATTGCAAACTGTTTTGGGATTAGTTTTTTCAGAAAATGCCTGCAGAGAAACAGTATTTTGATTATAACTCGAAAGCGATCTCTCCAACCAAGTATCCAGAGACCTTTTTTATTGACGCTTTAATGTAAAACCTTAAACAGTTTTCGAGATTTTAAAGAAAAACTGATTTTCCAATTTTTTTTCGACACCCGGTATCTCGGAAAGAAAGCATTTTCGGACCCATGATTATATGATATTTTTTTCGACCCGAACACCTTGTATAAAGCAAGAACAATATTGGACCCATCAGTACTGATCCCCGTGGAACACCCCCTCGAAATAGCTGCAGTCTTTGAACGCTCTCATTGCACTAGACCAGCTGTGACCTCCCGGAGATGTAGCCTTGGAACCACTGAAGAGTGTTACCTCGAAAGGCATATCGCTCAAGCTTCAGCAGGAGTGTTATGTAATCCACACAGTCGAATGCTTTTGGAAAATCGTAGAACACTACCGCTGCAGCATCGCCGTCGTTAAGACACTAGTAAACACTTTCCAAGAAAGAAAATATATCCAGAATTGCGCCTCACTTAAAATGTTAAATTAAGAAAGGTGTTCCATTATTCGTATTTTCACAAGTTTTTTTAATAACCATTGAAAGCGTAGACAGTAGGGAGGTTGGGCGGAAATTGGATGGATCACCTGGACCTCCACCTTTATAAATAGGTATAACCAAAACCGTGTTTAAGCAGTACAGACATACACCTAATTGAAATGATTGGTTTATAATGTGTACCAAGATCTGCAGGACACAATCAGGAACACTTCCCAGAACCTTGACTGATCTACCATCCAAGCCTGACGAATTTTTGTTCCTTATACTCGACAATGCTCTCCTTATTTCCTGAATATTGGTGCGATATAGTACAAATATATCAGGAATTTGCAGACTTTGGAGCTAGCCTGAGATGAACATTTGACTGGTTTAGACCAGAAGTTAGTTCTTCTGCAACGGAGCAGTAATCCGACAAACCTGCAAATCAGTATGACAATCTAAATCAGAGTTGTCAAAATTAGAACATACATAATCTATAATAGTAGCGGAAAATTTAGAAATTCTGGAATAATCAGTGTTGTGCACTGAGAGATCAAAAGATGCAAACAATTTTTTTACATTTATAGTGCTTCTTAGAAAAGTCTATATTAAAATCACCTGCCACCTGCCAGTACCAATTTTGCGGAGATTGGGAGATTATTTAACAATTGCTCGAGTCGTCCCAAAAATAAATCCACATTTGTATCAGGAGATCTGTAAATGCTAGCAATAGAAACATTAATGCTCTTCTCATAAATTAGAGGAAATTCGAACTCTTTTTCAATAATTAACTGATCATACTTGTCGAAAGCATCACTCGACTGATTCTTGTTTTATCATAATCATGGTTCCTCCATGAATAAGACTTTCTACAATATTTACTTAAAATTACGTAACATGGAATATAGCATTGTTAGTCACTTCTAAGCCAATGATCCATCAAGAGTACCATATGTGGTAAACCTAATCTAATAATACTATATATGCTACCGTTAAAACCCGATTTTCCTAGGAAAAACTAGTTTTAACTATTTCCTTTAGTAATTTCTAGATTTAACTAGGTAGAACTAGCATTGTCTAATAATAGTAGTTAAAACTAAAAATTGCAAACATGTTTGCTTTAATACGGGTCCTACTAGTTGAAACTAGTTTTTACTAAAGTACACCAGTTAAAACTGTTATGCGCAGAGATCATAAACAAAGATCTATGATTGGCCGACGCAAGAGTACTATGATTTAATCTCTTACAGCGTAACGACTGTTGTCACAGTTCACACGGATCTGTATGCTACGCTACTGGTAAACGGTTATTAATATGGTCGATATTAATGAAAACTAACTTGAAACGAGATATAAAAGACAGTGTAGGAAACCAGGCATCACATGGAAAACGGGCTACTGGAATGAACATATGGAAGAGCTTAATTATAGCCACCTGGAATGTTCGAGGACTACTGGAAGCAGGAAAGCTAGCCATTGTGGAGAAAGGAATAAGCAGCCATAGTATAGTGGAACTAGCAGAAACATACTGGGAAGGTTCTGGACACTTCATATCCAGAAATAACAATATCATTTTTACTCAGGCACTGAGGACATATCCAGAAACGTTGTGGCTATCGTAGTTAACAGGACATTAGAGAATTCCATAACAGAGTACAGAGCAGTCAGTGATAGGATCATATTGGTCAGATTTAACGCCCGTCCAGTGAATTTGAATATTGTACAAGTGTAATTTCCAACAAGCGGAGCGCCAGACGATGAGGTAGAAGAATGCTATTCACAATTAGAACAACTATTAGAGACTATACCTAATCGAGAAATCAGGATGATAATAGGAGACTATAATGCCAAAGTTGGAAGGGACCTGGAGATGAATATCTACGCAAAGTGTGCGGCAAATATGGTTTGGGAAAAAGAAATACTAGAGGAGAACGACTGCTGCAATTCTGCACTGAGAACAGTTTTCTCATTACGAACACAGGATATGAACATCATGCAAGGCGACTATACACGTGGACGTCACCTGGAGGCCTATATAAAAATCAGATAGACTACATCTTAATAAAATCCAGGTGGAGGACCTCAGTAAGTAAGGATACCAAGACGTATCCGGGAAAAGATTGCCATAGTTATCACCATTTTCTTGCAGCAGAGCTCCGCATAAAATTAAGCAGATCGTAGCCTACCAAAACCTTCAGAAACTTGTGGGGCCTTAAACATAATGAAAATTTCAAAACAAGGGCAAAGGTAGAAATCTACAAATTAAATCCGCACATGCAATTAGACAATTACTCCAACTAATTGTGGAACAAAACAAAAACGGTACTGCTAAAAGTGGCATCACAAACTGAAGTCTCAGCGAAACATGGATTGCAGAGAAAACCTGGAAGAAAATTGAATCACGGAAACAACTCAAGGCCGCGGGCCTACCCAAGGAAGAGGATAGAGAGCAGTATAACAGACTCAATCAAGGTATCAAACGTCATTGTAGAAACGACAAAAACAAGTACATAAACGATATATGCGCAGAAGTCGAGCATCACGCACACACGAATGAGTCAAAGGACCTATTTAACAAAGTTAAGCAAATTACACGTACGTTCAACTCAAAGTCCTGGGTAATAAGATCGGAAGATGGTAAACTAATAACAGACAGAGCACAAGCAAATGAGCGATGAAATTAATGGAAGACACTGAAAACTGAGAAAGTCACACGCAAATTATAAAATACGAACCTCCCATACTGAGAGAAGACGTGATGACAGCAGTTAGTAAGTTGAAAACCAACAAGTCGCCTGGAGAGGCGATGGCGTGGTTGCTGAAATGCTGACTGCACTTGAGGATACAGGAGTTAAACCACTTCATAGGATCTGTCAAATGATATTGTAGACCGACACTTAGCCTGATGATTGGATGAAGTCAGTATATGTGCCAATACACAAGAAAGGACCAAAAGATACATGCGACAACTATAGAACAATAGCTCTTATTTCATACGCTAGCCCTCATGTTAAAGATAATATCGGAACGCATAAAGCCTTACCTTCTACCACAATTACCACCAGAACAAGCCGGATTTGTCCCAGGGCGCGGAACCAGAGAACAGATACTAAACCTCCGACAAATAATCTAAAAATCGAGGGAATTCATTGTGCCTACTTACTTATGCTTCATAGATTACTCTAAGCGCTCGATGACTGGCAGGGAGGAATTACCATTGACGGCATCAAGATCTGTAATTTGCGCTACACCGATGATACGACTCTAATCGCTGCATCGGAAGAATTTATCAATCTTATACGAGGAATGGAAGAAACAAGTAACGAAGTAGGCCTGCAGATGAACAGAAAGAAAACCAAAATTATTATAATTGATCGCCAAAACAATAACAGACCGGAAGTAAAAAGGATAAACACCATCGAGACGGTTGTCGCTTTCATATATCTTGGTACCACAATCTCGAGCACGGACGGATCCAGCGAAGAGATAAAAAGGAGAAGCGCAATAGCGAAAGGATCCATGACCAAACTAACCAAAGTATGGAAAAGCCATCACATATCCCTTAACACCAAAATGAGATTGGTCAGGAGCTTGGTGTTTTCAGTCTTCCTATATGGATCAGAATGCTGGACTTTAAAGAGGACTGATAAGCGGAAGATAAATGCTTTTGAAATATTTTCCTGGCGCAGAATGCTGAGAGTGACCTGGACGGAGAGAAGAACCAACCAATCCATTCTGGGCCAACTCAGAATTAAGAAGAGATTGAGCATTGTGGTAGCGGAGAAAATAGCTAAATTCTTTGGTCATGTGGTTAGAAGAAATGGCCTTGAGAGACTCACTTTGGAAGGGACAGTCCCTGGCAAAAGATCAAGGGGAAGGTCGCCTACAAGATACATGGACCTAATAACCGGTCTAAACGGCAAAAACCTCACCCAAACATGCAAGATGGCAGAAGATAGACAAGAATGGAAAGCCATCACAGAAAACAATACATGAATTCATGTGGCTCGAAATCGAGCACACGACTAAGAAGAAGATAAAAGATAGTGGAAAGAGCAATTTTTGGAAAAGATTTTACAAAAAGAAGAGACCGAGAACAAAAAAATCATTACAACTTTATAATAGGTAATATGTATACTGCATTGATGGCCGAAGTACAAGAAGCAGAATTGGCTGCAAAGAAAATACCATGGCAACATAGAAGACTAAAGCGATTTAGAATGGCGATAAAAAATTGGCTTCCAGAAGCGAACCTGTTAAGTATTATCAACCTGCTGAGGATATTTGCGATATTATTGAAGCAGCGCACATTGTCATCAAATATAACTATTGATATGATAAATACTTTTTTATCAATGTGTGAAACCTGCCAGCGTCTTGTTTCTAAAAACACATACTCCATTCCTAGTAGACAAGCAGTCAAAATAGGATAATGGGTTCAAGTTTATTATGGTGTACCAAGACCATTTAACCAAATTTGTTATGCTAAAGTCACTACAAAGCAAAAGGGCGAAAGAAGTTGCTCTTCAACTAACAGATATATTTCTGACTTTTGCCGCTCCATGTATTTTGCACTCAGATAATGGCAGAGAGTTTGTTAATGCAGTTATCAACGAGGTAGTATCATACTGGCCTGAAGTAAAGTTGGCCAAGGCATAGCCAAAGCCAGGGATTGATGGAGCGAGCTAACCAAGACATTGAAAAAATGTTAGCAGCTTGGATGCAAGACAACAACACAACAAAATGGTCGAAAAGCCTTGTATTTGTACCATTTACGAAAAATAGAGCTCTCTATTGTGGTATAAAACAGTCACCATTGGAACTGAGCTCAGAGTAATGCCCAGAACTTCTAGCTTGCCATCAGAAGTTATTGAAAAACTATATGAGAAGATGACCTCAGCAAGTTATTAGCCAACTTAATTTAAAAAATGACGAACCTCTGGATTCTGATGTTGAAGAAGGCAATCCAAATAAAAAAGTCAAATTTTGTCCTCCTCTGGAAAAAGGTGATAACGTCATCATACCTATTCCAGATGTTGATAGGGCAAAAGCAGATCTACGGAATATCATTGGAGCAGTACAAGAAAAAACTAAGAAGACCTGCACAAAAATGGAACATAACATGGAATATTGGAAAAACTGTATTGTAGATAAGTCCTGGTGTACTTTTCAAACACATTAGATAAATTATTTTCTGCCACGATTACTGGAGGACCGTTTGAGTAATTTTAAGTAAATTTGCAGGAAAAATTACCTAGTTGAAGGCTACGAGACCATTATCTTTTGGAAGTCACTGGCGTACGATTTCCAGATCTAAATAGGGTCAAACTTTTAAAAAATTAATTTCTTTTTATGGCAGTGGCACACACACTAAAGGGAGATCATATGGCACTCAAAGAGCGGTGTTGATCATGAATAAATGTAGGTTGTAATTAGGGGAAAACATATGTCCTGGGAGTGAGTTCCACAGTGATGCAGTACGCCAGACAAAGGAGTTCTTAGAGTAAGGCGACGTTCTAGGTGTTTCCAGTTTTACGACGAACTGGTGCGATCTTGCCGTCTATCGTAACTGTCTGACCGGCGCGGCGTTGCCAGATGTGTCAGCAATACTCTAAGCACGGTTTTATTTGCGTTTTGTATAGCAAGAGCGATTCCTGCGGTGTTATTCAGTTTTTTGTGGCGAAATAGAGCACCAAGCTTCTGGGAGGCTGATTTTGCTATGTTAGCAACGTGGTCATACCAGGACATATTGCTATTGACAGAGACACCCCCCGATTGACGAGGATGAAGGAATGGTCGATCTTGCCATAATGATGTCAGGGCCCGCCTTATTGGCCCTCTTGGTAAACGTGGCTGCTTGGGTCTGTCCTGCATTGAGCTGGAACCAAATTTCTATCGCCCCAAGTAATTGCTGTAATCTGCTCCTGTCTGCGGTGATAAGTCTCAGTTGCTGGTAAAGGTTTTTCTGATCTAAAGTGGGAGACAAGGGTACTGTCATCTGCAAAACTGTAAACATAATTATTTGTTTCGGTCAGCAGGTCATTAATATAGATGAAGAACAGAGTTGGTGAAAGTATTGCGCCCTGAGGCACGCCCGCTTTAATGGTGAATGTGTTTGAGATGTGCTCATCAACTGCAACGTGCAGAGATCGGTTCTTAAGGAAACTGGCAAGCCAGCTGCAGAGAGAGGCTGGCAGTCCGAAGGACGGCAGTTTGTTGAGCAATCCATCATGGCAAACTCTGTCGAATGGCCTCGAAATATCCAACGCAATCGCTGGAGACTCTCCGTAGTTCAATTGCCCTACTCCATATATGTTTGTGAGTTTGTGGTCGGAAGTACCTAATGGCGGACCAACTGTAATTGTCTACTGGTCAAAATTGGTGGTTAGAAAAAGATCCAGGAGGGCAGGGAATTCTCCCCTATCTAAGATTCGAGTTGGTTCGTCTACAAGTTGAGCAGCTGATGGCAAACTACCTTCGTTTTCGGTCTTGTTGGTTGAGCCAGTTGGTGTTGTGGGCATTGAAATCTTCCAGAATGATTATTTCTGAATTGGAGTGATAGACTTGTATTGAGTCAAAAGTGGTAGCTAGTGTTGTAAAAAGCTTTGGTAGGCTCTATCGGTCGGAGGGTGATAGAGACAGTATATAAACTTGGTTAATCCCTTGACGGTGAACTTGAGCCATATGACGTCAAGGCTGTTCGGTTCGATTGTTTCCTCGCGGTGACCTGAAGGGTTGCTTCGGAGTAAAAGGCATATTCCGAACTTATGTCCAAATCGGGTGTGTTAATCGTAACCAGGATAGGGGTAGTTTACTGTTGTTGTAGAACACACTTGTGTTCGGTAAGGGCTAGTATGTGTAGTCTATTTGCTTGTAGATGTTGGTGCACTGAATTTATGTTTGTAGTTAGGCCTCTTATAATATATTCCAAATTGGTTCGTTGTCTTTGGTGTCTGTGAAATGCGGAATGAAGGGCTGCCAGGGCCACCTGGCGCCCGGAGATCCGAATGGCCGGGAAGTTTGCCTCCGGAATATTTTGATCCTAGAAGCACTATCATGTCTATATATTCCTACTGTGGAACCCGGAATCACTAGCGCGGATTCCGAGAAACCACTCAGCACTTCCCAGTTCTGGTGGGGTGGCCTTTCACCCGACGATGCGATTAGGCCTATGCATCTACCACCTAGGGTACCAAGAAAAAGATAACTAAACTAACCGAACTAAAAAAATGATTCTATCACCACCAAGAAAGAGATAACTGAACTAACCTAAATTAAAACGTTGTCCTATCATTGAATATTAAAAAAATTCGAGAAGCATGCAAAAATCCTTAACTACAACTTATAGACTAAAAAATATACAAAATGTACAAAATATACAATTACTGGCCTAATTTGGAACAGCTGAAATATTAGTAATAAGTAACTAATATTAACCACACGAGGCTAGTAGCAGAAATTATATGTCACTATTAATCGTTTTCAGTTTCCTGCATTAATTCAGAAACCAGGTGGAGAACCTCTGTTTTAGTTCTTCTGACTAAGGTCGGAGGGAACTCAGCGACAACGTTAGCTATATCGCCGAAAAATACCTGGCTTGAGCGCTGAGGTTCCAAATCTGCATAGGGTCCTTCCATTGCTGCCGTATCTTCTATTTTTATAGATTGATCGACAGCAGAACTTGCAGCAGCCCTGGAACGAAAATAGTAATTAATATTTTTTTTTTGTAAATTTAGTTAAGATATATTGAGGGAACCCGCTTATTTGAAATATTATTTTTTTAGACTTTATACATTCAGTTTTGGGACGCCCTATATATATGTAAAGAAAAAGAAAAGAAAAACAAATCATATATGGAAGTCGAGTTCTGCGAGGTACAGACAGAAAATCTGAATTTTGTGAATGGTTTATCATTTATGGTGTAACGTGCTGTTACAGGTCAGTGAAATGAAATGTATACTATTGTTATTAGTATAATGTGTACAAGTATTGCTTTTATTTTTATGGATAGTTCCTATTAGATGGTTATGTATGTATTTATTGAAATCGTTTTATGTTGTGCAAAACGCTGCTTTAAATGGAAACAAAAACAAATTATTTTCTGTCTTTTCGTGCTGGGATTTTAGTTTTAATACCACTGAGATTATATGTAAGAGCCTTGGTTAATCTACTAACACGTTTTCTCTCTAATTAATAAAGTAGGCGTATTATAAATGTGTGGTTTGCTTTACATACCATACCTTGTTCCTCAAATTTCTCTAATTTTGTTAAAGTCGGGCGCATTCTGGATAAGTAAAATTGTGCAAGGTAGAGTTATAACACAACGTAGGTATTTGTTGTTTTCTTATATGTTTTGACGTTCATTGGCAAAATAAAGACAAAGCACAACCTATCTCATTCAAGTTTGTTGAACGAACCCGGGTATGTTATACTTCAATATATAGGATGGTTCTTAACATTGGATACTGCAAGGCATTTCGTTTGTCCACTTGTTATTAATGTAGAAATACATGGGTCTTCTTGTCTTAAAGTAAATATTGTATTAAGGTTTTCCATTTAAATAATTTCAATTTTACCTAGAATTAATTTTTAATTTAACTCGATAACCCAACATTGGTCATGGAATGTTTTAGTATCTTGTCTTGATATCTTAGATCTTTACTAAGAAATTTTTGATTCTCATTTGGATACATGAATCATATCCAATACTATCTTCTGCATCAAATGTTCCATATAGCCATTTTTATGCCGTACCCATGAGATTGAATAAACCACGTTTATTACGTTTTTTATTGACGAAATTTGTAATTATTTGTTTCATCATTTCTATTTGTTTATAAGTTGTTTCCATATTTGTTTGAAATGGCCGAGCAAGAGATCATTTGCTTTGTTGCAATCAATGTTTTATTTAAATGTTTGAGATATGTGCCCGTGTATGTTTTATCACCGGTTTTAATATTTCTGCTGGTTGGCCATCAGGATCTGGCGATTTTTTATCCTTTAGTTCTTCCTTTGCTTCGAGCAGTCCTTGCTTGTAAATTTTGGTATTGTCCCTAGCTTGTTGGCAGTTTAGCCCATTTTTCGACCTAGTGCTCAGGGAAAAGCGTATTTTTGGTAATTTCCAGTTATTTTTCATCAGGGCATCAGCTGCCCAGCATCCAACATATTATTCTACTAATAGTTTAAAATTAAGACTAATTCTTAACTCCTCAAGATCCATTACGAACTAGGAATGGTTGAAATATTTGGCAATTTTAAATATAGAGTCAGGCCTAACTTTGACCATATTATTAATGACTTTGTCAAACAAAGGATCGAAAAAATCATTGGTTTAAATTATTTTTTGGTTATTATTATTTTTTTACTATTATTCAAAAGCAATATTTGTAGAATGTATATTATATGTGTCAAAAGTGATTTTACTTTGTTCAAAGGGATTGGCTTCTCGCTTCGTTCGTATCCTAAACTTCCTTTCTCCCTTCCCACAAAATAAAATGACCCTTTGACTTTTAACTATTATAAATATTTATTTTATTTTTTACATTGTCTTAAATACAGTACGATAAGTCGAAATTTATTAAGGTGAGTTGGGGTAACTGCGCGATAGGGGTAACCACGTCACACCAACCCAAATTTTCAAAAAGGTGTTCCCCTGTATAAGGATATGTAATGGAGGTAGATTTAACAGGACAGTTGGGGCTGTTTTCATCGCCCTCAAGACGCACAGACATGCCAGCCTTTGTACGCTTTTTAGTTGCCTGATTGCATCTGTTTACGTGGCCTTTATGCCCCAGGCTATAGAGCCATAGGTTACCATGGGCCTTATCACCATTTTGTACAGCCAGAGATTTAATTCGGGGCTCAGCCCCCAGTTTCTCCCGCAAAGTCGCCTGCATCTGCCCAGTGCAATTCTTGATTTCTGAGTGACCTTGCTAAGATGCGGTCCCCAAATCATACCTGGGTTAAAAGGGACACCTAGGTATTTGACTTGCTTGGAAAAGGGAATTATTATCCCGCTGAGCATTGGAATATTCAGATCCTTTAATGCTCTTTTCTTTGTGAATAGGTGTATTGTGGTTTTCAGCGGATTAACTGACAGTTCCACCTCTTGCTTACTATGTTCAAGACCTTTTGTGATCTTGTTGAAACATAGCCCATGTTCCTTCTACTATGACTATGCTACTATGACTAAGTCGTCTGCGTAGCATAGGCAGAAGTATCGTTTGTTTCCATCTTGTCTAGTGACCCACAGTAGTCGTGATAGGAGCCCTCCTTGGGGGCAGCCCCTCCCCACCCGCGCCGTAACCGTATCCGCACTTATGGTGGCAGTTATTGTCCTATACTTTTTGGATTCAGTTGCAGATGGTTGGAGGGATTTATTTGTGTTTGCGATTTGGCTGGAACGTTGTTGGAAGCACCCTCTATGTCTAGAAAGGTGGCTAATGCCACTCCCTTATCGTCTATTGCCTTCAACACGAGTTTATTTAGATCGTCCAGGTTCAAATCTGTAGACTTGGGGTTTAATGCTAGTTCGCGTCCGTAGTAGTAATACTGCACGTGCACCCTGGGTAAAGCTAAATGAACTAGCACAATACTGGCGACCAGACAATTCCATAAAGGGATCTCCTGGTCATATCAAATCAAAATGCCTCCTGGAAAAGACGATGAAACTGGTCTTTGTGAAGACCAACCGGCAATAAAACTTGGACCAAGTGACCGAGATTGCCAACTTAACATCGAAGGCATGAGCAGAGCCAAATGCCAGTTTTTACTCAAGATTTTACTGAATAACGATATTGACGTGGTCGCAATCTAAGAAACTCACACTGAAAATGCGGAGTAACTGAGATCAAGAGGTAAAATATCTGGCTACAACCTGATTGGTGCCACCTATCACAAATTCTATGGAATAGCAACTTACGTCTACTGCGAGTTAGAGGATGCTGTTCTGCAATCAGAATCAACAGCACATGAGATACATGAGATTATTGTAAAAGTTGGCGAAACCACAATAAAAACAAGCCCTCAAAACCCTTCACCATCCAGCCATATGTGCCGAAGATCTAAATAGCAACCACGAACTCTGGAAGTATAGGGAATCGAACCAGAACGGAGAAGACCTGATGAAGTGGGCGGAAGATCAGAATGCCTACCTAATTTTCGACGCCAAAGATCGATGTACATTTAAATCAGCATCGTGGGGAACCGAAACCTGCCCTGACATATGCTTCGTCTCAACTGATAGCAATGTCCAAACGCTGCCTGCATCTCGTACGGTCCTTGATGATTTTCCGCACTCCCAATATCGACATGTGATCATAGAAGTGGGGTTAAATGTCCCACTGATATCCTCATACCCCCGTCCTAGATGGAACTTCGGGAGAGCCAACTGGTCTAAGTTTGAGAAAACCTCGATAAATGCTTGGGATGGATAGAGCCAAAGTGCCAGAACTACGAAAGACTCGTTGGTGCGTCAATAGGTGCAGCTAAAGCCAGTATCCCCAGAGGGTTCAGGAAAAAATACATCCCAGGATGGAGCCAAAACTGCGAACAGCTATACAAGCAGTTTTTGGAGAATGGCGACAGGGAAATCGGGGATGAACTGTTGCACAGTTTGAATGCAGCCATACGAGCTAAATGGACAAAGACTGTTGAGCAGTTGGGCTTTGCAAGATCTAATTACTGTGAAAACTGGGTGGTGAGAGCAAAAGCTTACATGTATCTACCTCCATCTCATCAAACGTGATTGCAATTCATATCACTAAAACATCTAGAGCCCCAACAGATCGAGCACACACTATTAAAGGTAAAAAGGAGCTAACATAACTCAAACAGGCATCCGAAGATAACACGGCTTACAGCCAACCCTTCACAACTGAAGACATTTCAATGACACTGAAAGACGTGAAAGCTGGAAAAGACCCAGGTCCTGATGGTATACACCCGGAGTTTCTTCCCTACTGCGGAAGTTATGCTAAAGGGTGGTTAGCAAGATTATTCACCGATATACTACATGCCTCACCTCCTAAAAAGGGCAAAACTCGTCGTCATACTAACATCTGGTAAACCTAGCAATGATCCTCAGAGCCCTACTTAGCATGATTTACAAGCTCCTGGACAAACGGTCCACCACATTATACAGGAATGCCCTCTCAGATCCTACCCTGGCCATCCCACAGATTTTCTGAACACGACCCACAGTGCACAGTTTGTGATTAATGTTATATATATTTGTGTATTTATTTTTTATTTATATTACTGTCTTTCTCTCTGTGATTTGAAGGTGCCATACGCTAAATAAAAAAAATTATAAAATCTGTAGACTTTCTTGGTTGGTACGCATATTGAGGCTCGTTAAGGGGTGTGGTGGAGAGAATGTTGTCGCGGATAAGCCGATCGAATAGTTTTTCCAGTGTTTTAAGCAGGAATGAAGTTAGACTTATTGGTTTGTATGACTTTGGCATTTGGTCTGGTGTCCTACCTATGTTTGGCAAAAAGACGACCTTTGCCCTTTGCCATACCGCTGGCGTGTGGCCCCACGCTATGCATGCTCTAAGTATATTACAGATGTGTGTTAGTAGTATATCCAGCCCTATCTGCAACAGAACTGGGTAGATTCCATCTGGTCCGAGGGATTTATAAGGCTGGAATTCCCCTATTGCCCATTTAATTTTTTCAAATGTTATAATCTCGTTGGCCCTTTTCCAATCTGTTTTTTTCTGGCCTTGCATGCCTTGCTGTTGGTTCTGGCCTGCTCTGATTGTTTATGACACTGGACCCTGGGAAATGTGTGTCCGTCAGTAGTTCCAGAGATTCTTTAGTGGAACTGGTAAACGAGCCTTCTGGTTTCTTAAGATGTCCAACTTCACCCGCAGTATCTTCGATGGCCAGAACTTTGCACACTCTTGCGCACTCCTTTGTTCCGGCTATATTTTCGCAGAACTCCTGATACGAATTTCTTTTGGCCCTGCAAATTTCTTTATTGTACTGCGTTAATTTTTCTCTATATGTATTCCAGTCTTGGTTCGTTTTGGCTCCGTTAGACAGCCTTCTCACCTCAGACCTTAGTCTATCGAGGTGATTGTTCCACCAGACCGTCTTTGTATTTTGATGTCTGATTCTTTCTGGGCAGTTTTCGTTGAAGGCTTCCAAAACTGCCTCACTTAGCTGCTCAGCTGCTAAATCCAGGCCCTTCGTTGTGACTATTGTCGCAGTTCCACCCTTGATCTCCTGGTACCCTGCCCAGTTAGTTCTCTTAGGGTTCCGGAACTTGCTAACCGTCAATGACGAAGTTAGTGAGATATTGTATCTAATTTGGCGATGGTCTGACCATGATGGTTCGTCAGAGACATGCCAATTAGTTAACGAATCGTAACAGTCTCGGCTGCATAGGGTAATATCTAATACTTCCCGCCTGGTCGCTGTAACAAAAGTGGGTTCTGAGCCTTAATTGGTTATGCATATCCCCTCTCCTTGGATAAATTTGAAAGGGGACTCACCTCTATTGTTGGTGTTTGTATTGCCCCAGATTATGTGATGGGCGTTCACATCGCCACCCATTATCCAACAGGACGAAGCGCGATGAAATTTTGCCAGAAGAAAAGCTTCTAGTCTATTGGTTGATGATATCGGCCATATCTTAAAAACCGACATCACTAAGCTACTTCCAGAACCTACAATATGTAGGCGTGGTGAAATAAGATTATCAGTGTCATTTTCAGGATAAGAAATTTTTTTCAAGATAGTTGGGTTTGGCGGATAGTTGGGGGGTGGCGGAGCTCTAATTTAAGGGGTGATTTTGAAAAAAAAACAGTTTTTTGCCGATATATCTGCAACGGAGCTTTGGATCAAAGATCTGACAAGCAATGACTCAATTACACGGGGTCATCAGTGGGAGGGGAATTTATCCCTCAGTCCTCGACCTCTCCGGATACCCAAAAATTTTGCGAAAATTACAGAAAATATTTAAAAAACCTTAAAAAAAAATTCGGCAAGTTGGTGAAAGTATTATAAAACAAAATAAAGAAAAAAAATTAAAAAAAAGTTATCGGCGAAAAAAATGCGACGGAGTTAAGCTACAAGGTCGAGGATGGCAATAATCGGAAGAAAAAAATGCTTTATGAAAAAAGGAACAAAAATGTTTCAAAAAAGTGAAAAAAAAAAACGTACAAAAATCTTCAGAAATGTAATAAAAGTACTCTAAAACGAAATAAGAAAAAAATAATAGAAAAAACAAAACAATAGATTGTAGGAAAAGTTAAGAGTTTTATGAAACCCAATAAGAAAAAAATATATAAAAAAGAGAAAAAAAATTATTCGGATAGTTAATCAGAGTATTATAAAACGAAAAACTGGAAAAATTATAATAAAATAAAATTTAAAAAACTCGGTTTTCGGCAAAAAAAAGGCAAAGGAGTTCAGCTACGAGGTCAGGGAAGGCAAAAATTGGATACAAAAAAAACGCTTCATGAAAAACAAAATAAGTTTTGATAAAATGGGAAAAAATTGAAATTACGTAAAAAATTGTGCGGAAAGTTAAAAAAAGTATTTCAAAACGAATTAATAAAAAAAAAGAAAAAAAACGAAAAGAAAAGATTGTTCGGAAAATTAATAACAGTATTACAAATCCACATAAGGAAAAAAATTAATAAAAAAATAAAAAAAAAAGTTAATAAGAGTATTATAAAACTAAATATAGAAAGATAATAAAAAAAAGTTAGAAAAACGCGGTTTTCAGCGAAAAAATGTTGAATAAAAAGAAAAAATTAATAAAAAAAGTGCCAGGGCACAAGTTGAGAAAACAGAATTTAAAATAATAATAAAAACTCAATTCCTACTATGTCTATTCGCATTGGGCGACACGTTAAAAGTCTGTGGATTGTTTATATGTTTTCTATTTCTCTTTTTACATTTAGGTCACCCATCTGAATTGAAATGTCAAAGCACAGCTTAGACATATGCAATGGGCTTTAAACATAATTAGGAAGAAAATCGCTGGAAAGCGTTCTGGCAAGTTGCAACCTAAATAATGCGAGATACCTACCTCGACAAAAAATTAGCAGCAACGGATGTGATGCCCTTGTCGATGCCGCTCGTTGATGGGTAATGCTCGTCTACCACGATCCGCTGAGAATAATGGTCATATAAGCTCCGATGTAAGAACGTCTGCAAGAATAATAATATGATTTATAAATACACTCAACTTTCAAATTATACATTTTATATAATATAATTGCCTAAATTTTTAATGTATGTTCTTACCGGCCTTTCTCCCGGTAGCACTTGATCATCCCTATCACTGACAGCGGGCGAGGGCGTGGTGATGCCATGATGATGATAATTATTGTGATTTTGAGTGGGGCGGTTCTCAAAAATTTCCTGAAAAATGAGTATAACTATTGTGTCATAATTCAAGTTGATTCAAAAATAAATCAAGTTATGTTTTAGTTCTCCAAGAGAGAACATTCAAATAAGATAGTAATTTTGTTTTAAAAATTAAATTGAAATTCACGTTTTAAGAAATATTGCCCGAACCGCGCCTAAAGTTAAGCTATTACTATTATTGGAATATAATCCAAATGAATAGCATTCACAAGACCCGAAGCTGCATTATAACGCGTAATTAGATGAACTAACTACAAAGACTATCACACACTAGTTGCGTGCTTCTAAAACAGGTCCCCGCCCAACATTTTGCTCTAAAAAGAAAACTTGGTCAGGGGGCCTTTCAATTAAGAACACTCAGCTCAAAATCCGGAATTGGAATGCCAAAATCATCTTAACTGGAATAACCAATTTTAATTATCTTAGTTCGGAAAAGGCGCGGGCGCGGCAGTACTAAAACCGAAGTTGGAATTAAAAAAACATCTTAAAACGCTAATTGCGACAGTCTCTGAGTAAAAAACATTTAAATAGCTCATGTACGTGCCGAATCCAGATTTTTCGAGGAGAAAAACAAGAAACGAGCTTTGAAAGTGGGTATAAAAAGCTAAAAATCTTTGAAAAAAAGTTAGTTAGATAAAAATCTTAACGTCAGATAACACTTTACACTGCCCAAAAATACGGACTGGGAAAAGTTAGTCTTAAATTAACCATTATATCTGAGAGTATTTTAAATTGGCCTATATTTCAAAATCAAAATAAATATTGCAATCTCGCGGCTACGCCATATAAAGAAAGTTTTATTGGATCAATCTGCAATCTCAGATTTAAAAGTGAAATTGATAAAACTAATGTCATTTCAACTTACCAAATTACCGTAACCAGAACGATCTCCAACCGATCGCTGTTCGTAGTTCGTACGAGATGACACGAGTTGCATCAGCTGGTCGAAAGCCGTCGTCGATGACGGCACATGATCATTGCGACAACACATCTACAAAGAGATAACAAATAAACTAAAAATTCGATTACAACTATACACACCATAACAGACATTAATACTACGAATAACATGAGGAATGCAAGTGGTAAAATAATGCATTTTTTTCTAATTTTGTCTATGGTTAAGGATCTAATTAACTTAATTTCGGCTAAATAAATACGTCCTTTATGGGAAAAGCAGCAGATGTACTCCCTCGGTCTCTGTCTTGACCGTACGCCCTTTGCTTTGCTTCTCGTCGCAATTCAGTTAAATTATTGTTAGCGTCAGTAATAATATCAAGAAGATGGTGTGTATTGTAACATTGTAAATGTTACAAACTACAGTAGTGCGATTTTCTCCTTATACTGTAGATTTGTATTACTGTCGCTACCTTACTTCTCGCGACCTTACTTTCGATATTCTGAGCAGCTCAAAGAATGAATTCGTTTGCAGCGCCACTTGACAGATGTGGTAAATATTCTAGCGTTGCTAGGACGATTTCAGTAATCGAATAATCGAATTGCGAATGTTCCTAAGCCAGTCCCTTCCTGCCAATGCCTCGCCTTCCACTCTCAATCTTTCCCTGCAGTATCAGGCGTTGGAAGTCATATCGCTCTCCAAGTACAATGTGTCCTAGATAGCATATCTTTTTATCTTTATATGCTCGAAGAGTTCCCGGTCCTCCAGTCCAGCAATTCTGAGCACATCCTCATTTCTGACACGGTATTTTTAGCATCCGTCTCAGTGTCCACATCTCGAATGCATTAATTCGATTGACAGATGTGAGCTGTGGGACGGTAAGGGATCGGGACTTAATAATATCAAAACACCAAGCGATCTCACCTGCACGAGCGGTAGTCTAAAACTACCCGGTACCTCCTGCTAGATAACTGACGAGGCTTTGGCGACCGATTATGGGCGGGATAACCCTACAACAGCTAAATAACTGCGTCAGGGAACTGAGGAAATGCAATTCCCACAAACACTCGCCAACAAGCGCGGCGTTTTAATTCCAAAACCCTCTACAAAATATGATATCTCACAAACTAAAATATAATTACCCCTGGTGAGTAGGACGATATGTCCAGAATCTCGCACTGACAACACATCAGTCTGTCTCATGGATTCTGGGGGAAACAAACTCGTGACATCTAGATCAATGCAGAAACGAGAATACCCTCGAATTTTCAGAATTATTACATATAATTTTTAAAGCCTATTGACGGAGGAGAAACTGCTAGAACTACAAGAAGTATTAAAAAAAGTTAATTGGGACATCATTGAAATGAGCGAGGTTAGAAGACGAGGTGAAGAATGGACTACGCTTAAGTCAGGACATATTCTATACCATATAGGTGAAGCGGACAGCTCAATAGGCTTCTTAATAAATAAAAAACACGCTCCAGATATTATAAGCATCCAAGCGCGTGCCATACGTAATAATCCGTCTAAACCGTAAACCTAAAATGAAAATTATCCAAGCTTATGCACCCACATCTACGGCCGAAGAAGAAGAAATAGATCAATTTTAGGAAGACATCAACAGGGCCCTCACAATGCAGGCTACATCCAGGTCAACCTTTCTCATAGGAGACTTCAACGCTAAAGTTTCAAAACAACTGGATGAAGCTGAAACGGTAATAGGTTTATTTGGAGAGGAGTCAGAAACGATAGACTTTCTCTCATAACATCGACTATACCTAATGAATAGTTTCTTCCAGAAAAAAACGACACATAAGCCCGGATGGACAAACAAAAAATTAAATTGATTTTATCATTTCCAACAAGAAATAAGTAGTAACCGACAAAACAGTGCTGAATAATTGTAAAATAGGAAGCGACCACAGAATGGTTAGGGCAAAGGTTAGTATAGATTTGAAAAGAGAAAGATCAAAGATGATCCGACAAAACAAAAATACTAAATTGATTCCCCCTAACAACGACTCCAAATACGAAAATTCCGTTAGAGCTGATTTAGAAGAAATGACTCTAAACAACCAACCTGATGTTGAAACCATAAATAGCAATATAATTAAAGCCATTAATGAACCGGAAAAACAACACTGCAAACAGAATAACGAAAAACAACAGAAGCTCACCCAAAATACGAAAAATATAATATCCTTACGAGGAGAAACGTTAAAACAAAATAACAGTAACTCTGAAGACCTGAGACAGTTGAACAGGAGAATATCTAATGAAATCAGGAAGGATGTAAGAAAATTCAATACAGAAAGCATAAGGCAAACTATAGAAGAAATCAAAAACATGAAGGTGTTGCGAAGAAAACTATCGAAAGGTAAAAGAGAGATTTTTAAACTGAAAGGCAACAAAGGTGTAGTAACAACAAATAGATAAAAACTGCTGAGAATAACAGAAAACTTTTATACTGAACTATACACAAGTGATCACAGTCAACAACATCTGTGCAAAAAGCTAATTAACCCAGGATCAGAGGATATTTCGGAAATAACTCTAAAATGAAAAATAAAAAAGCCCCGGGCGAAGACGGCATAGTGATAGAGGCTGTAAAACTCGAAGGAGAAAAGCTACTAAAATGGATCAAAGATTTATTTAATCTATGCTTTGAAAAGGGAATAATCTGGTCGCAGTGGAACAACGCCATAATGATACTTCTCCATAAAAAAGGCGATATCACCGAGCTTGAGAACTATAGATCGATAAGCCTTCTTTGCCATTTGTATAAGCTATTTACCAAAATCATTGCCAAACGTCTGGAAGGCAAATTAGATTTTTATCAATCAAGAGAATAGGCCGGCTTTAGGAAAGGTTACGGGACAAATGACCATCTTTAAGCAATTAAAATCCTGATAGAAAATTCGGTAGAGTACAATAGACCCTTAGCCTTGGAATTTATCGACTTCCATAAAGCATTCGACACGATCGAGCTAACATCAATAATAGCAGCACTGAAGCAGTGCAGAATAGATTATAGATATACAAGGCTTATGGAATAGATATACAACAGTAATGCCACCACAACTGTAAAACTTCACGAATCAACAGGCAAAATTAAAGTGGGCAGAGAAGTTCGGCAAGGGGACACCATTTCGCCCAAACTTTTCACAGCTGTTCTCGAGTACGCAATGAAATCATTGCTTTGGGAGAATAGAAGCATCAACATCGATGGTGAAAGGCTAACACATCTTAGATTGCAGGTTATCGTTCTCGTTACAGATAACAGCGGAGATGCAAAACAGATGCTAGAAGAAATAGTACAGGCCTAATCAAAAGTCGGTGTCCGAATAAATGCAAGTAAAAACCCAAATAATGACTAATCTAGTGCTTGCACAGAACATCAGAATAGGCGACTCCGAGATAAAAGAGATGCATATGTACAAATACCTCGGGCACGAAATACAAATTGGAAAGAACAATCAAACGCATTAGTTACAGCATAAAATACATTTGGGTTGGGCAGCTTTTGGCAAATTGCGAGAGGTATTTAAGAGTGAAAGACCCATATGTCTGAAGAGAAAATTGTATGAGCAATGCGTGTTACCAGTAATAACATATGGACCAGAAACTCTGACATTAACAAAAAAGTCAGCAGAGAAGCTGATAATAGGCCAAAGAGCTATGGAAAGAGCCATGCTTGGAATCACTAAAAGAGACAGAATACCCATGAGACAAAGAATTAAAGTCAAAGACGTAGTTGACCACATAACTAGAATGAAATGGAGATCGGCAGGTGATGTAGCTGGCGATGGAGAGATGATATAAGGATAATTGGTGGGAATTGGATAATGACGGCCCAGAACCGAGAAACATGGAGGAACTTAGAGGAGGGCTATGTCCAGCAGTGGACAGTGACGGCTACAAGATGATGATAATGGTGATGTGACCTTAAGCGTCCACGCTTCCGCTCCGTACAGGAGAATCGACCAAACATAACATTTAATCATCCTGTATCTGAGTTTGAGGTTTAGATTCTGGGCAGTGAGGAACCTTCTCAGCTTCATAAAAGCTGCTCTCGCCTGGTCTATCCTATACATGTGATTTCAAGTTCTGGGTCCCATTGGTCGATTACCATACATCCCAAGTACTTAAACTCGTTCTATTTGTTCTCCATTGAGTTCAAGGTATACATTTGGTAAGACCTCTTGAAATAACCATTAATTTCGTTTTATTGATGTTAATCTTTGGGCCTATCTGTTTGCTCGCCTCGTTGACCGCGCTTAGTAGGGTTTGAATATCATTGGCATTATCGGCTGTTATTGAGGTGTCGTCAGCACAGCGTATATTATTTATCGGGATACCATTAACTTTAATACCCATAGATTTCTCCAAGACTGCCTCAGCGAAAGCTCTCTCTACGTAGAGATTAAACGGCATTGGGGATAGGATGCATCCCTGTCTGACTCCCTTCCTTAAATTCCTCTGTTGTGACTTTTGTAGTCGAATATCAGTTGTCTGGTGCAAGCGAAGATTAGCAATGAGTCTTACATCTTTGTCGTCCGATCCTAGGTCTCTAAGATTTATCTTGTCAGGAGTTCATGTCTTACATTATCGAAAGCCTTTTCATAAACGATGAAACATATGAAGGCGTTCTTTCTTTGGTCGAGACAATTTTGTACCAGTGTATGTAAGCTGAGCATGACCTCTCTAGTTCCAAACCTCTTCTTAAAACTGAACTGACTGAAGCCGCTGTGCTTCTCACGTTTTCTATAGAGTCTTGTGTGCAGGACTCGAAGAATCAGCTTTAAAAAAGGGCTCATTAGGCCGATGCACGATGAGGCGATAGTCTTTGGCAGGGTTATAAATGTGGAGCGAAGCCAGTCCCTAGGGATGTCTCCAGTGTCGTAGATATTATTAAACAATCTTACCATCATTTTCATGTTTTGGTTCACTTATTAGGTGAAATGTGTCTGACAGTATGTTGTCTGGTCCTGGAGCTTTATCACTTTTTGATGATTTTATTGCATATAGAATTTCGCATTCCAAGATGCAGGGACCGGATGGTGAGCTGTTATTTAGGAGTGACGGCTTTGGCGGTCGCCGTTCATTAAATAGGTTAGTTGTATAGATTTTCCACGTTTCTAGCAGCTTTTCGAGTTTTAGCACTATTTCATCTTTTTCATGTCGAATGTGAGTTATTGGTGTTTTCTTATACAGACCTGCCATCTCTTTCACTTTCTTGCGGAGATGAAAGCGATCATCAATTCTAGTAAGGTGTTCAGCTTCCGTGCATCGATCCGCAAGCCACTTCTCCTTTGCGATTCTGATTACATTTCGAATTCTTCTCTGATAGTGTCGATAGCCACATTGTCTACGTTTTTCCATTAGTTCCAGTATTTCCCAGTTCATCCATTCATTCCTCATTAGAGTACTTTCTTTGAGTAGGTGGGTGTTATTGGCCTTTTCAAACGCACTTTTGATGTTAGTCCAATGTTCCTCGATGTCGTCTCTAACACTGATATTTGACAGTTGTCTATTGAGATGTTCTTCGTATTCTGACCTTATGGCGCTTTTTGTAAGTAATCTGGGGTCGATTCATTCGTTGCTTATTTTTCTTTTAAGTTTGGATAGTCTTAGTCTGATGGTCGGATTCAATATCTGCTCCCGGCGGTGCCGCGACTCTGGTTACCGTATTTTTAAACGTGCGATTAATCATAATGAAGTCTATCTGGCTTCGAACAACCCGCTGTTCATTACCTTGCGGTGACTTCCAGCTATATATCCTCCTAGGTGGGAGTTTGTACCGTCTATATTTTATCGATAAATATCATTTTAATTAATGAATATATAGTTAAACGACTGTAGGTCGTTTGCCTTCAGTATCGCCTATATCGTACATTTTAATTAATGAATTTATAGTTAAACGACTAGAGGTCGTTTGATGTCTATCGTCTATATTTTCGTTACTTTTCTCTCTTATCTTTAAAAAGACTGTAGGTTATATAATTTTGGGCATTACATATATTTATGTTACTTTCATAGTTGCTACGAAGATACTTAAATTTATGTTTATCATATCCGCGATCCGCGACTAACTCAGAGAGTTCATTTGGCTAGTGTCAGGATAGCTGGTTGATTTATTTTTACTGTACTTGCCTGTAAAGCTCATGGCAGTAATTTGTTTCCCCTAACTGAAATTTGCAAATTTAATTTGTCGTCTTCATATCGGACTTGACTTGAGCTCAATTCGTTTACGTTATACGTATATATGTACATATTTACTTCACAGGTTATCTTATTGATTTAGTATAATTGAATGTTACGTACCGAACTCATTTATCGAGGAGAAAAACAAGAAGCGAGCCTTGAAAGTAGGTATAAAAAGCTAAAAATCTTTGGGAAAGAGTTAGTCAGATAAAAAATATTCACGCAAGATAACACATTACACTGTCCCAAAATACGGACTCGGAATATTTAGTCCTAAATTATCTATCATATCTGAGAACATGTTACGCTGCGAAAACGGGAACTCGAGTTAATCTATCATATGTACCTTATCTTGAAAAGTGTCTCTAGAATTTATCTTGCTTGCTTATAAGCTTGGAGAAGAGGAAGATAAAAAGTAGATATCAGCGGGATAGGTAAGCTTTAATGATTCTATTTAGTTTTCTTCTTATTGTGTTATAACTTGTACCCTTAATGTCTGACGAACTTTTAAATAACTAGGTCATGACAGAAATTACTTGAACAAATTGGAGCCAACATCTGAATTAATAGAAAACTGCTCCCTTCAATTGTGTGCTCTCTTACTTTGAAATCTGAGTTAGTATTCTGAATCGGAAAGTGTTTTGACCTACGCTCATTACCTTTTTGAGTATAGAAAAGGTGAGATGAAACAACTGACTAGGTGGAGGAAAAAGGGTCATTACCCATGGTATTTAGTTAAAATATTTTCATAAAAATAGGGTGTCAACACATTGGTACTGGGAACCTGGTTTTAGTAAATTACTTGGGAAAAAGGTCGAAAATACAGTAAGTACATAAAGGGCAATAATTAAAGCCTTACCTCCATTATCTGGACACTAGTCTTAACGTCGACATAATGGATATAATTCCTCAGATGTGCCAATGTCACGAATGGATGGTTAAGGGCTTCTCCAGGAGTCGCTCGTCTTTCCTATATAATGAAAAATAAAGTTACAGGCGATCCAAAAGCAAAATGTAAACAATTATTAATACGTATGTAATGTAATTAATTACATAGGCAGTAAACATAAGCATAGCATAGATTTCTGCAAGACGCCAATTACAGAAAGTATTAGCCAGGAGTTGAAACAGATTTCATTTTCATTGCAAAATCCAAATAAATATTTTTACCTGGTCCATTTCCAACATCTTTTTCAGCAGGTCTGTAAATTCTCGTCTATCCATATGCTCTAATAGGAACTGTTCTTTCGACAAGTCTAGTGGAATATTTACTCGCTCTAAAATAAGGTATAGAATTGATAACGATTATCGATCAGAAAGCAACAACAACAAAAATTTACCGTATTATAAACATTATTAAAGACTTACCAATATCGTCCAGATAATTAAAAATATAGGTCCTAGTTTCCCTAGGTTGGATCCCTGACTCTGCATGGTATTCTTCTGGTGTTTTGAATCTCCAATAGCTATAAGCTATGTCCCCGTCGCGGTAAAAGAATTTAGTGGTCATCGCCGACTTATTGAGCATCTGCTCAGTTGGCAGACCTATAAGATGAAAAAATTTCTCAGAATAACAATATTTGAAAATACATATTTCTTTATTTCACGTTTTTAACAATTTTAATAAATATCGAAATTTTATCGACATTGACCCATTTACAAACCATATAATATGAATATTACCATGGCGTTTGGGGCAAATATACCAGTCGGAATAAATTCAGACTTACCTTGGGTTTGACTGATGTACCGGAGTTGATCGTATTCCGATAAACCAGGATAGAGGGGCTGTCCCAAAAATAGTTCCGCTACTATACAGCCAAGGGACCACATATCAACAGTTTCATTATAAGACCAATCCCGTTGCAGGATGATTTCCGGAGCCCTGCGAATGGAAGAAAATGGTGAAATGGTGAAATAATAAATGCAAATTGACAAGTATAGAATTCACATACATCAGTTTGCGTATTTAGTTTGCCTGCGCGTTACGCAGAACACTAGTTAAATAACGCCGCCTGATTGGTTAACTTCAACCCCGTCCGTCAATGTTGTTTACGTTTTTTTACTTCAGGCATTTAGACATTTTGAGGATATTGAGAATGTGAAAGCCTGGTTCAGGTGGTAGAGCCCGCGTTTAGAATGCGTAGCAATGCGTTCGACGCCCGGCCCTTGCAAGTTTTTTTTATTTATTATTTTTTTTGGATTAGTTACTTTTTTGGCATGCCTTGGGTTAGTTTGGGTTAGTTTCTGTTGGTTGCGGGAGGCATTGAATGAATAAAAATGCGTAAAGTGAAAAAAACGTAAAAAGCATTGACGGGCACACGGCTTATGTAGCCAATCAGGTGGCATTATATATCTGGGGTTCTGTAACGCAGTTTAGTTTTTTTAAAGTTTATCTTTAAGTTATCGCCATACTGTAATTGTTTACAAATAATCTGGTTTAAATACAATAATGATGGACATTTTCAAAAATTATGTTAGGCTTGCTGATATATGATATGATATATACCCATAACTATATACAGGGTGTCTTAAATAGCGTGTGTCACTATTGCTGTCTGTGAAACGGTAAGTGCTACGAGGTCGGTTAAATTAGAGAAAAGTTGCCTTTTTTGATACCCATTCAGGATAGGCCTACAATGTTGTCAAATTCCATTTAGTTTCTAAGATACAGGGTGATTTATCAAAAATGCTTAAAGATATGTCGTCGATTTTTACAAAAACTGTTTATTTTCGAGACACAGTTAGAATTCAAAAGTTTTATAGTTTTTTCTGCTCTATAATAGGGTGCCTTTAAATTTCAACTCCGGCGTTTCGTGTTCGGGCCATCACCATCAACTTAATTTTCTTAAATGCGAACCTGTATTTTTTATTTCAAATTTTAAGAGATTCTGATCTCTCAAAACCAATGACTTACCTCACTTATTCGAAAAATTTATATTATTGGCACTTTCCCTAACAACATAATGTGTTAGAGAGAGACAAAAAAGAAAATTTTGGTAGGAATTAAATAAAAAGTGGAAAAATTATTTTTCGAGTAAGTGCAATACGTCATTGGTTTTGGGACATCAGAAGCTCTTAAAATCTGAAATAAAAAACATAGGTCCGTATTTAAGAAAATTAGGTTGATGATGGTGGCCCGAACACGAAACGTCGGAGGTGAAATCTGAAGGCGCCATTTTGTAGAACAGAAAAAACCTTAAACCTTTTGATTTTTGTAATAATTGAAGAAATATTTTAAGGAATTTTTCACAAATCACCCTGTATCTTAGAAACTAACAGGAATTTGACAACACTGTACACGGATCCTGATTGCGCATCAAAAAAGGCAACTTTTCTCTCATTTAATCGATCTCGTAGTACTTACCGTTTCAGAGATAGCAATAGTAGAACACGCAATTTAAGACACCCTGTACATCTTTACATTTTTACCTGAAATTTCGAAGTCATTTAGAAAGAGTTCGGCTTTTCGTGAAAAATTGATTATTTTTAATTTAGTTAAAAAATAGTTACTAAATAAATTTTTTCCGAATTCCCAGGAGAAGATTATGGATTAACTAATACATTTTCGAAATGTATGTAAAATTCCGAGTCTGTCTTATAAGTTGCAGGTGATTTGTATGAAAATGACTGGAAACCTCAAATTTAGCGTTTTTCTAAGTCAAAATATATGGAATTTCAACGTTTTTTTTTTTAATTTGGAAGTATCCCGGATCTGATATTTACGCATAATTACGCATACCTTTAAGTAGATGTAAAGCACAGGTTTTAGACCAGCTCCTGCTCTTTCTAAAAAACAGCAAAACAGACAGTAAACCCGCTCTTTCTCAAAAAACAGCAAAACAGACACCAAAAACAGTAAAACAGACAGCAAACACAGCAAATCAGCAGTTGCTGTCTGGTTTGCTGTTTTTTGGGAAAGAGCGGGTTTGCTGCCTGTTTTGCTGTTTTTGCTGTCTGTTTTGCCGTTTTTACTGTTTCTTTGGGAAAGAGCGAGAGCTGGCCTAGAACCTGTGCTTTACATCTATCTACTTTCTTATCCTTTTAAAAATGGTTGTTTTTTTATTTAGTTAAAAAATTATTATTAAATTCAATATTTCCGAATTCACAAGAGGAGATTATGGATTACCTGATAAATTTTCGAAATTTATGTCAAATTTCGAGTTTGTCATGTAAGTTGTAGGTGATTCGTATGAAAATGACCGGAATCATAACATTTTGCGCTTTCTCAGTCAAAATATGCGAAATGAGAAATTTCCACGTTTTATAAGCAATACTTCGAAATAAAAAAAAATTGGAAATATTCCTGATATTTACGCTGTAACGGAATATAAGTTAACAAATATCAGTCTATTCCGCTCCACTAAATTCTATCTATTTATCAATGGTTTTCGATGCTCGCTATATTAATCGGCAGGGACACCTATCGGTGACTGGATATATTTCGCACAATTAACTATTTAAGAAGAACAGGTACGCTGATTTATATCCATAATTTATGGATTCGTGTCATTGCAGATTTCTTTATTGGGTGAATGTCATCTGTTTGGAAACGGGCTCATATAGTGTAGTTGGTAATTGAAGGGCGTAGTACGTTGTTCAATGCCTGTAATTTAAGCATGTAATTTACAATGGATTGCTACTAATGCTACATTTAGCGTATGCTGAGTGTCTCGTTAGTTTGACGCCGGGTTTCCTACAACGGTTGTCACATGTTTTAAATTGCCCAATCTGAGCATCGGAAGTCAGAATAGGTAGAACGTACAAAATTTTGAAAGGAAGGTCGTTTCATCTTGGTGAGAACGTTTGACGGGGTAAGTGTTATTAATTTTCTGATCTCAAAATATTTTATTCATCCTGCATATTTTTCAATAATTTTTTCATGTTTTAAATACATAATTGTTTCCTTCACTTAGTTATATTTGGCTAAAGCGAGAATTTAGCATTTTTATATTACACTTTCGAGTGATTGACGATTTCAACAATCTTCATTTTTTGTGGTGACCTTTAGGTTTGAATACCGATTTTTTTGGTGGATAATTGCGTATCTTCAAATCAAATCAGATCAAATCATTTTATTTTTTGCCATTAAAGTAAATTTACAAACAAAAATATATTACTAGGTATATGCTTAGACAAAAAAATGGACAGCCTCTCGATTACCAAGACCGGTATCCAGTGCATATCATTACAAATATGCATGGACGAGACAGAGACCTTAACCTAAATCCTAAACCAAAAGAAAAAACAAAACACTTATGACAACAAACAACAATATCCATTTAATTCTACAATTACCACTAAGAGTAGTGATGGGCGATATATCGATAAGGTATCAACAACGATTTATTTGTCAATAACTGATATTAAGTACGAAATTGAAATTGAGCAGTTACCAGTCACGGACACCGATCGAGTTAACTCTTATTACTTACTTTTAATCTTATTAGTCAAATTCGTGTAATTTGATAATGGTTTAATACAAATTTATAGAGAACGAAATTATTTCATCGTTTAACGGCACACATATTATTTTACGTGTTTTCATTTAGATTGGACAGTATTATTGGGGAGATTCTCAGAGCGGATTTCATCTTTTCTTGTAAAGATAGTAAATTGAATTTTCTGTAGAATTCCTTCAAATTTTCTCTCGTAATATTGCTAGTTTAATATTTTTTCTTTTCAGGCTTATTTCATTAATATTTCAGTTTATTTGTAACATCAAGCGAAGCATATAATTATTAGCACTTACCGTGTCACGTTTTATCAATGATGTACCGACATTAATTTACATATATGAGAGGTTTAAGTACATGTGTGTAAATTTACCTGGTTTATTTTTCCTTATCGTTTATCTAAGTTCCTATCTCAGGGCGAGATAGTGATTATCTTATCTTGATCTTTATTCAAATGAGACGTAATTTACGTTCAATTATTGTTTATGTGCCAAGGGCCATATTTATAAATTAAGTTAAAGAAATTACTTATCTGGAGTCATAAGACTCGTTTAAAGAGAGGTTGTACTCGTTTTTTCCATTTTTTCAATTATCGTTTATGTGCCAAGGGCCACATTAAAGAAAGTAATAGAAATTACTTATTTTGAGTTATAATAAGACTCATTTATATAGAGGTTATACCTCGATTTTCTTATTTATCATCAAAATCTAGTTATTTTCTATTTGAAGTTGCCGAGAGCCACTGTTTGGACAAGTTTCACAATTTTCTTTTCAATTTTAAATTTGAATTATAATTTCTTTGGAATTTCATATCTTAAAGTAAAGAAAATAAATATCTTGAGTAACAGTAATTATTTATAGTGTCATTTAACCATAGTTATTTATAATTTTTGCTGAATTTAAAATTTTAATTTAAGTTCTGATTATATCTGCTGTAACCAGTAAATTATCAAGTTGTCGATTAAAATCTCCTTTGTCGAACTGAGGTCCACAGGATACTTTCCTGAATAATTGATTAATTAGCGGTATAAGTTGGTCTAAAACCAGTCCTTTTCCCTTTTTTATATAACAACTTCTCCAAGACATCAACTGCACACAACCAGGTGGGAAACATCACTAGGATTGCCGGTAAGCCCTGGATACGCCTATAGCGGGTGAGCTTAGGTACAGGCGGAAAAGGTTTCCAGTGGAGGTCCCAACCGATCACGTGGCTGCGATAACTGGACGAGTTAAGTATTTGAACGTCCAAGGAGATTTTTTTTTGGAAAGACCAACTTATTATAATAATTAGATTTGTTTTAATGTTCACATTGCTAGTCAAAGCTTAAACTTCATAAATTATATTATAAGTTGTATTTACATCCGATTATACGAACTTCAACAATTTTTTTTAAACGTCATCATTTATACTTGTAAATTAGTTGTTAAATTAATATATTGTTTTTAAAAAATAATTTCTTTGATTTACTGCAGGACTAGTAATTGTTCTTATAATATCTTCATAAATTCATAATTATTGATATCTAAATATCCTATATTTTCTGTTTGCATTCTCTCTAAGAGCCTGGCGCGCACAATAAAAAATATAGTATAGTTGACAAGAAAACCGTTAATCTAATTCACGCCCTATTTTCATGCATAATTAAATAAATTAACTATCCTTACAAATTGGCGAATGAGCTAGTAATTCATTCCGTAACCTTTATATTTTTAAAAACGTTTATTTTTCAATTTGGCTCAAAAATTATTATTAAATTCAACTTTTCCGAATTCACAAGAAAAGATTATGGATTGAGAAGATCAAAATTTGTCTTACGACTTAGAATTTAATAGACGTATTTAAAGTCGCAAACTAGAAAGACAAAATTCTTTTTCTACGACTGCTATGAAAAGTGTCTAAAAACGCACGTCAAACAGGATCTGAAAATGACTAATTTCACATGATGTATGATACTACTGTGTGAAATTTTTTCACATAGGTTGGGTCTGGTTTGGTCAAAATGATAGATACACAGCACGAATGTCACAAAAATTTGAATCAAGTAGGTCGTGATTTTCGGTTGCCTGATTACACTTATTTTAATTTCAACCTGTCAAAAGTATTGTTAGAAAAAATTATCTTATGCTGTGTAAAAATTGAGAGTGATAGTGAATTTGAATGTACACCGCCAGAAATAAAAGAGAAAGCTACAAGCGTCTCGCTAAATCTTTTGCCGGAAACTTCAAGATACAGGTACGAGACCACATACCAAAAATTTCAAGGGTGGAAAGCAAGAAACAATGTTAAGTCCTCTTCAGAAAATGTACTGCTAGTATATTTTGAAGAACTATCGAGGAAATATAAAGCATCCACGTTGTGGTCGATATTTTCCATGCTAAAAGCTACCATAAAAATAAAGCACAATATTAATATTACCGATTATATGAAACTACAGTCGTTCCTAAAACGAAAATCAGAAAAATATACACCAAAGAAGTCCAAAATTCTAACGGAGGAGGATTTTTCACAATTTTTGAATACAGCACCGGATCAGCAATACCTGCTAATAAAAGTACGTACTGAAAGCAGACTTTACAGTACAAAAAATTTTCTCACCCGAAACTTGCTAAAAGTTTTTAATTAACACATTTAATTTTTTAGGCTGCAGTTGCTATTGGTCTAGCAGGAGCTTGTAGACGTGACGAATTACATAAATTATCAGTCAATAACATGGAAGATTTAAATTCGGCTATGTTGATCAAATTAACAAGTACAAAAAATAATATGCCGCGATCATTTACTCTAACTGGAAACTTCTACAATATATGTAAAAGGTATGCCAATCTCAGACCCACTAATATATCCGAAAACAGATTTTTCTTAAATTATCAAAATGGAAAATGCACTAGGCAAGTTGTAGGCATTAATAAGTTTGGTCGCATGGCTACAGAAATAGCCAGTTTTTTGAAACTGCCTAATCCGAGCGAATATACAGGCCATTGTTTTCGGCGCTCATCGGCAACAATACTTGTTAATGCTGGTGAGGATTTACTTACACTTAAACGCCATGGGGGATGGCGTTCTAGTGGAGTGGCAGAAGGATACGTAGACGATTCAATTGCAAATAAACTAAAAATTGCAAACAAAATTGAGAAATCTGTAAGCCAAACTTCGACGTCCATATCACAACATGAAATACAAGAATCAGAAACTTCCCCGCCGGCACCGGTTCCTTCATGTTCACGAAACATGACCGAAAATATAACATACACGAATTCGATTGAAAGACAAAATATACCAGCACACAGTTTTCAAAACTGCACAAATATAACCATTAACTATAACTTTAAATAGAGCTATGTAACTTTATATTTTGTTTTATTAATGTAAAGATAATTTGTTATTTAAATAATAATTATTATTATTATAATAACACTTTATTGTAACTGAATAAATTATTTGATGTATTTAATTATTTAAATCCAGCCTAATTATGAATTGTAATTTTATTGCTAAAGTTAACATCTTGCAATTTTCGTAATATATATCAACAACGTCTTTTCGGCTTATACTAAAACTAATACACATAAGCCTTTTGTAAGTTTCCCGGTACTATTGGCAAAATTTAACTGTTCCTTGGACTTTAGTAGCTTAATATTATACCATAACAAGTAACACACTACATACTGTCTGTCTAGAGTTTCGAGCTATTACTAAAGTCATAGGAATTACTGAATTTTAAATAATATTTTGTGGTGTAATAGGGTCAACCTATATTCTTTTGTAATTTTTTATTTGTTAATAGAATACATACTAAACCTATATATCTTGACGGAGGCTACTACCCTTAAAATCCTTAACTTAAAACATATTTTTTTTAGTAAAAAGTAGTGTTCTCTGTTACTACAACCATGAACAATGTAGTTTTTAAACATTTGTTCGTTTTACTAATAATAATAATAAAGGTAACTTATTCCGTAAACTTTAGTAACATGATATTTACCGTAAGACATTACTTATATTACTAACTTATTTTTTTAAAAAGATTGTTCTACTAAAGTTACAGGAACAAACATATTATTTAAAATTATCTATTTTGTGATATATTATTAGATACACAATATGTGTTTTGTAGAGTTACATTAAACTTTAGTAATATGGTTTGCTCAAAGTAGGGTTTTAACATTAATATGCTTTCTATTCAACCGCCACTAATCTTACTACAATTTAAGTAAATATATTTTTTATTACATTTTATATTGTCATATGAAAGATTATTAAATAATAATATTATGAGTTTGAACCATAATTTTACTCACGAATTGTAGAAGGCTGTGGCAGCAACTATTACTCGTAAGCAAACTGTCAAAACAATAATTCATGCAAAAGGTTGTCACAAATTTCTATATTTACAATGGACAATATTAACAAAAAGTATTGCTTGTGTAAATTTTGCGAAAGTGTCGAATAGATAAACAACACAGTAACTTGTCACTTTTAAAATACTTAGAAAAGAACGCTGGTATAGATCTATTGGAAAATAACCTGTTTAAAAAGATACAAGAAACTCTTGTTTTTATGCAACCATCGTTAAACCGCGTGAGGAATACAAAAAGAAATAAAATACTATCCAAGTACTATTTGTACGTTCTTAAACTTCGAAATTTTATGGTCGGTACTAGCGAAGTTCCGAGTCCTACCTATTCGCCTATGAAACGAGAAGATGTGTTCCAAGAATACCATGAAATACTAAATGTTTTATTAAAAACACAATAAGGAATATGTCTGTTGTTTTTTAATTATTTGTTGAATTTATTTAATAAAATTCCTTATTTAGAAAACGATGAAATAAGTGTGCTTTTTTTTTAAATAATTCATTAACAATTCGTTAATGTCAACCTCGTTAGTGTCAACCAGTCAAAAATATTTTATTTTCTGTCATTTACTTTTGACATAAGCGTGTGAAAACTTTTCACACGGCGTATGAAAAATTTTCACACAGTCCTGTCAAAAGTTAAAAGATTAAATATAATAAAAATCCTTATTTTCTGCAGTCGTAGAAAAAGTATCGTGTGCAACACGTTTGAAACTGACTCTTTGCACACTCGTATGACTTGTAGCACTCGCCTACGGCTCGTGCACAAACCTCATACTCGTGTGCAAAGAGTCTTTTTCAAAACTTGTTGCACAATATACTATTACAGAAAAATAAATTATCTAAGAATAATTGTAATAATGTCATAAAAAAATCGAAATTTAATAATTAAAGTCAAAATTCATTTTAAAATGCTAAACTCTTGTGGGAAATTGAAAAATCGAAAAAGTTAAATTTAGTAGGAAGTTCAGCCAAAATCGAGAAAATGAAAACATCCGCTCATCAAGGTCAAAATTCGCGACATGTAGGCAAATTTAAAATGTATTTATGAAAGTCAAAATTTTCTTTCAAACTGTAAATTTAGTAAAGAATTTCGATATTTTGCAAAAAAGTAAAAATTTGATGGAAAATTCAACTATTGTGGATAAAATTTAAAAGAAAAAGCCAACATTTTCTACCAAAGGGAAAATTTGCTGAAAAGAAAGATCAATATTAAAATCATTTAAAATTCGTCGTAAAATTCTGATTTTTTCAGAAATACTTAAAGCTCGATACTAAATGTCAAACTTCTTAAAGAACAATATATATATAGCAAACATGTGCAAAGGATGATAAATAAAGTGAAAATTATCTGAGAATAAATAAAAAGAAATTTCTAAAAGTCACCGAATTTCAATGTTAAAATAAATATTTCTGCAGGAAGTCTCAAAATTTTATAAAAAATTGTAACATCCAGTAAAAAGGTCGAAATGCATCTTGATACTCAAATCTTATTAAAAATAAGGAAAGTTCGTTAAAGAATATTAAAAATCGCCACAAAATTTTATTTTTTTTTTACAAAAATTGGAAACTTTCTAAAGATGAACAAAATTTGTTTTACAGCTTAGAATTTAATAGACGTATAAAGTCTCTGACTAGAAAGTGAAAATTGTTTACAGAAAAATAAATTATCTAAAAATAATTGTAATAATTACATAAAAAATTTTCAATTAAAGTCAAAATTCATTTTAAAAAGCTAAACTTTTGTGGGCAAATTGAAAAATCGATAGTCAAATTTAGTAAGTTCAGCCGAAACCGAGAAAATCAAAACATTCGCTCATCAAGGTCAAAATTCGCCGCAAATTATTGAAAACATGTAGCCAAATTTGAAATGTGTTAAAGGGGATCAAAATTTTCCGTCAAACTGTGAATTTAGTAAAGATATGCGAAATTTGACTAAAAATCAAAATTTAGTGCAAAATTCAACTTTTATGGATATAATTTTCTAGAAAAGTCAGAGTTCTCTACCAAAGGGAAAATTTTGCTGAAAATAAAGATCAATATTAAAAACACTTAAAATTCACCGTAAAATTCTGATTTTTTTACAAATATTTAAAACTCAATACTTAATGTCAAACTTCCTTTTAAAACAATATATAGTGAACATGTGCAAGGTATGACAAATAAAGTGAAAATTATCTAAGGATAAATATAATAAAGTTTTTAAAGTCACCGAATTTCAATGTTAAAGTAAAGTAAAAATTTTCCTTAGTAGAAATGATGAAAGTTTGTCAAAGAATATTAAAATTCGCTACAAAATGTTAAATTCTTTTACAAAAATTTAAAATTTTTTTAAAAAGATCAAAATTTGTCTTACCATTTGGAATTTAATAGACATATTAAAAGTCGCCAAATAGAAAGTCAAAATTCGATAAATTCTAAGAAAAAATGTAATAAGTTCATGTCAAAATGATAAATTTTTGTGGGCAAATTCAAAAAATTGAAAAAGTCAAATTTAGTAGAGTTCAGCCGTAACCGAGAAAAAAGAAACGCTCATCAAGATCAAAATTCGCCAGAAGTCAATAAAAATATGTAGGCAAATTTAAATTGTATTTAAGAAAGCCAAAATTCCCTTTAAAGTTGTAAATTTAGTATATATTTTCAAAGCTTGGCAAAAAAAGACAAAGTTTAGTGAAAAAGTCATATAGTGTCGATAAAATTGTATAGGATAAGTCAAAAATTTCTACCAAAGGCAAAAATTTGCTGAAAAGAAAGATCAAAATGAAAAGCGTTTAAAATTCAATACTAAATATCAGATTTCTTCTTAAGATGTAGTGAACATATGCAGAGACATTGTCTCTGTATCAAGGTATATCTTTCTAAATTTACGCGAAATTGCGAGTTCATTTAGAAAGGATTAAATCTTTTCGTGGAAAAATAGTAATTCTTCAGTTTGGTTTAAAAACGTATTTTAAATTCAATTTTTCCCAATATACATGAGAAGATTATGAAAAACTTTTTACTACCTTGACATTAACTGAGAGATTTTTAAAATATACGATAATCTTATGATATGTTACAGCATGAAACAATGACGATAAAAAAATCAAACACTGTCAATTAACCACATACTCAAAAGGTATTTATTTATAAATTAGAAACCAATTTGATAAATTTGTAGACGAAATTTACAATTTCCCAAGAAGAGAACAGTAAAAAGTATTACTCAATATTAGTAGATATTTTGTAGAGGGTGTTTTATATTCCCCTAAATATCAGACAAGTAAAGATAATTCCAGAAATGGAAAAAAATGTTCAGTTTATAAGAGTCAATTTTGTGTAAACCACATAGAACAAATTCTTAGTTTTATAAAATACGTACAGGGTGTCCCATTTTCGATGATATTACGGGGTATCTCACTTACGAGTAAAGATAGAGAGTTGCGGTTTTCGCAATACTGTGCTACTTTTTTGTGAAAAAAACGATGGTATAAACAAAATTTTCATAGCCCGCTTCGTTTCTGAGATACAGGGCGAAATTGAAAATAATGCATTTTGGGACCCCCCTCGTATCTCCGTTATCCTTTAACATATCGCAAAGCCAAAAACTTGCTCTTATATACTTTTTTACGTAGAACCCAGTGGCGTAGTCAGATTTTTGCTGTGAGCTGTCAATTTTTAGCTATAAGTCAAACTTATGTTTTTTTAAATGGAACACCCTGTATATTTTTCTTTCGTTTGAATGGAAATTTTATAAGCATTTCAAAAATATATAATACATGATATGTATTTTAAATAATAAGCCTAAAATTCTTAATTTCACAAAATGTATCTCTATACGACACTCTTGATGAGTATAGTATAAGCATTATCTTTTAAACAATGTTATAAGTATTAGTAGGCAGAGATTATCAGAACAATGGAATGATCATTTTTTTATTGGCATGACCTGTCAGTGGCAAAATTTATATTTTCTGTGTAATATTGTATTTTTTACGATGGTTGAAAACGAATATTATGAATATTTTGAAAAATATGACATGTTAGTCTGCTTTATACAGAGCAATGAAAACTCCCGTGAAACTTCTCGACTATTATTCAATATGTTTGTTTGAATATTTATTTACCTTTTGACTTATGTGGGTTTATCTTTTATTTAAGTATCAGTTTATATTATGGATATTCTGAAAGAAGACAACCTGGTCATTTAATGTTTTCCGGAATAAAGAGAACATGGAACGTTTATCCGGCCCCTACAAAAAACGTATAATAAGGAAAATCGCGGTAAGAGCGGAGGCAACGTTTCTTGTTCTACCAATTTTTTTCTTTATTCCGGAAAACATTAAAAAATCAGGATGCCTTCTTTCGGAATATCTATAAATTAAAATGATACTTAAAAAATAAACCCAAATAAGTCAAAAGGTAAATAAATATTCAAACAAACTTATTGGAATATAGCTGAGAAGCTTCACGGACGTTTTCATTGCTCTATATAAAGCAGACTAACATGTCATATTTTTAAAAATATTGATAATTTTCAATTTGAGCCATCGTAAAAAATACAATATTACACAGAAAATATAAATTTTGCCACTGACAGGTCTTGCCAATAAAAAATTACCATTCCATTGTTCTTAATAGTCTCTGCCTGCTAATACTTATACCGTTGTTTAAAAGACATTGCTTATACTATACTCATCAAGAGTGTCGTATAGAGACACATTTTGTGAAATTATGGATTTTAGGCTTATTATTTAAAATACATATCATGTATTATATATTTTTATAAAGCTTATAAAATTTTCATTCAAACGAGAGAAAAATATACAGGGTGTCACATTAAAAAAATACAAGAGTGTCGTATCGAGACACATTTTGTGAAATTATGAATTTTAGGCTTATTTTTTAAAATACATATAATGTATTACATATTTTTATAAAGCTTATAACATTTCCAATCAAACGAAAGGAAAATATACAGGGTGTTCCATTAAAAAAAACATAAGTTTGATTTATAGCTAAAAATTGATAGCTCACAGCAAAAATCTGATCAAGCCACTGGATTCTACGTCAAAAACTGTATAAGAGCAATTTTTTAGCTTTGCGATATGTTCAAGGATAACGGAGATACGAGGGGGGTCCCAAAATGCATTATTTTCAATTTCGCCCTATATCTCAGAAACGAAGCGGGCTATGAAAATTTTGTTTATACCATCGTTCTTTTCACAAAAAAGTAGCACAATATTGCGAAAACCGCAACTCTCTATCTTTACTCGTAAGTGAGATACCCCGTAATATCATCGAAAATGGGACACCCTGTACTTATCAATTTGCAACAAAGTGTTGTTAAAGACACACATATTCTTAAGTGAATTTATTTCACGTCAAGACTTGCATGAATCATAAAAAAGTGGTTCTACACTAACAAGATCGCCTTCAATATTGCAGAACGAGTTGTGGTCGAACGTGCAAATCAGGCCTTAGTAGGGGGGTCATTTATCTAAGGCGCCACCAACTTGTAGACTGCACTGAGTGCACAAGTCGGAAAAGCCCCAAATTGAAATATGGAACTTGTTTTGGCTTAAGCCTCGCAACAAAACAAAATGTGAATATTATACTTAGCGGTGGACGTTACAAATTCACCAATAATAATAAAAAAATATATAAACGATAATGAAACCATAATCTTCGTTAATCAGAAAACTTCTGCATAACTTATAAATAGAATTCCTAGCCATATACCCTTACAATTGATAAACTATATGGTTTTTTGTAGCGTACTGTCCATTTTTAGTAAATGAAAGTTTTAGTCTTAGTCCGAGATTATCATTTGCCACTTCCCCTAATTTTATTCAGGTTCTCTAGAAAGTCTACCGACAAACTTTATTGGGATGTTTCTCCATCAAAAAATAAGAAGAAAAGTTCTAATAAACATAGGTCCGCAAACGCTTCATGTTCATGATACAGGGTGTCAAAAAATTATTTTATTTCTTTAATTTTCGAATATCTGGAAAAAAGGTCAATAGAAAATTAGGAAATTTGGTGCACGGTTTACTATGGTAAAAAGCAATTACAGGCAAGTTAGAATTATCCAGGAATGTGAGGTTATATCTTTTCCCAAAATTTCCACGCCAATGAATTAATTTCAAGACTTTTATTGCTTTATGGTACTTTCTACATTTCCTGAAAGAAATTATCTCTTGAACTTTTCTCGTAAAGGGCTTAATTTTCTAATTATTTTATTTTATAATTTGATAATTAATTATTAATTAAAAATTAATTTTATCATTCTAACATGCCGGTAATTGCTGTTTACCATAGTAATCCGTGTACCAAATTTTATAATTTGCTACTAAGCCCTTTTCCAGATATTTAAAAAATAAAGAAATAAAATAATTTTTTGACACCTTGTATCATGGAAACGTAGCGTTTGCGGTTTGTGGACCTATGTTTAATAGAACTTTTCTTCTTATTTTTGTTCTAATGAAGAATCATCTCTTAAAGTTTGTCTATAGAGTTTCTGGACACCCTGTATATATGCCTTTCAATGAAAACACGAAATTGGATCCACCAATATAAAAAGAATATTCCTATATAATTAGATATTGTCTTACCTATAATGCAGAAAAGTGTCACAAATGTCATTGTCCACGTGGCCGGTCGTTCCGAAGAAGTTAATTTTGACGCGATATGGTTGACGCACTGGGTCCATCAACAGGATATTTTCGGGCTTCAGTTCCGCGTACTTCAGTTTGAATTCCTGCAGCAACAATAACAAATAATTTTAGAAAATTAACGTTTCCACATCTCGGCTAACTATATTCGTAATAAAATTATAGATAGTTTGGGTTAATTTTGACTACCTGTGTCGTGACAATATTAAAAATATATATATTTTAATTTGCAGTATTTAGAACGGTGGGGATTTGCAATAGAAAAAAACATTATTGGTCTGGCAGCAATAAACGTTCTGTAAAAATGTTAAAGAAACAAGGGCGCAGTACCATACTGTTCGAACGGTTCTAGACATACTAAATCAGAATTTTCAAAATTGGATTGGTAAGCATGGTACCGCGCAGTGACCAGCTAGATGCCTTAACCTCACGCCTCTCGATTCTTTTTGTGGGGTACCTTAAAAAACAAGTATATAAAACAGTTCCAACGACATACGACATAGAGAACTTAAAACAAAAATTAATAATAACAATCCGTGAAATCAACGAAAACGACGCTGAGCGAAACAGATTGAAAATGATGTATACAACATGCATAAGGTTGAGAACTTACTGCAAATATTTTATTCGAATTATCATATAATATATTAGGGTATAAATATAAATTTTGTTAATTAAAGAAGGAAAATTATTCTATTTTTCTTTTTATTTTATTCTGCATCTTAAATATAGTTTATATATATGTAGGTTAGTTCTTTGTGTTTTAATTAATAAATTACAAAAACCAAAAATATACGTATTTTAGATTCCTAGTCGTTGGCTATCGTACAGGGCCGGAATTAGACATAGACTCCTACACTGCAGCTTATGGGCCCATAATACAAAGAGTACCCGCACCAAAAAAGGACTCGTATCATTTTACCACTGCCCAGGTGAAAAATGAAAAATGCTTTTATGTCAATTGTTAAAATCGTTTTGATGTGTAAACATCTTACGCGGCGGTATGAAGGTAAATCTCGGCAAATGGGACGGAAATCATATGTGGGAACAGAAAAGGGAAGGTCTATATGATCGGGTATGATCAACTTAAAGTGTACTGTATCCACGCATTGAAATAAATAGCAAAATATGTATATTGATCGCTCCTCGTATTAGTTTAGATCCCGGCCCATTCACCAATCAAATTTTGTCAGAGAAAGATAGCAAGTTCGGGCAGATGACGTGGCAGAGACGAAGATAAAAGATAGGGTTTGAATTATGCACGAACCGGCTCCTCAATATATTATTATATTATATTCGCAGTGTATTTGGATCCATAGGTTGATGTTGTTCCTGGTGGCATTATATTATCATGTCGAATTTGTGCAGTGAATGAATCCACTCCGATTGAAGCTGCCAATACGTATTATTAAAGAATCCTAACTAATATTATAAATGCGAAAAATGCGAATAACTAATATTATAAATGCGAATCTGTTTGTTGGTTTGTTTCTTACGCTTTTACGCATCGTAACCTACTCAACCGATCATCATGAAATTTTGTACATATATTTCCAAGAGTATAGTAGAGGACATAGGATACTTTTGGCTTTTACCCGCGGCTTCGCTCGCAATGATTACTACGGTTATTTTTGATATGTAAACATCTTATACGGCGGTATGAGGATAAATCTCGGCAAATGGGACGGAAATGTAGAGACGGAAATGTGATAGCCCATGTGCCATCATAACCATGCGCAGTGATTAGTGCGCGGCGTTTCCTTGTAAAGGTACTGTGTCCAAGGCGCGACTGTGGCCGCCGCGACCGGCCGCGGCAGCTGGCCGCGCTACTGCTAATCTGGTGAAACTGTTGTACTGGTGTCCAAGAGGCGGCACTCGCAGGCGACTGCATTTGAGCCGCGGCCGGGCTGCTCGGAGAGCAGTGCAGTCGCGGCCGCCAGCGATTCGTTTCCGCCCGAAATAAGCCGAAATTTTACCGATAATCATTTCTCGCCTTTTCGCAGTTGCAGTTAAGGTGCGTATCCACCAAGCGGGCAAAATATTTGTGATTTTAGCAAATATTTGCAAACTCAATATTTGTTTGGTGGAGACGTATAGCACGTATACTCACAAACGTTTGCAATCATTTGGTCGCGTTCCGAGCGGTGTCGGTACATCAAGGGGATTTGTTGTTTGTGAGTGCACTTTGGTTTTTTGGGTACAGTTGTTTGCGAATAATTGGCTGGAGGAGACGAATGTCAACAATAGAATTGCAAACAGTTACAAACGTTCTTTCACTTTCTCGATTTTGAAATATCGAACTACATTTACGCCTTTCCTTACTCGCAACTACAATTAACTCGTCTTCTTCCTCTTTTTCTAGTAAGCTCTGAATAATTGCATTATTGTTTATGACACACGCTTGCACTTTTGCGTACACCATGTTTGAAATTTTAATCCCAACTGCAGACGAACAAACCGAGCCGCGACGATTGGTGGCGTCTTGAACACCATTAGGACCCCGGCGTCCATAGGCAGCCGCTAAACGCCGCGACCAGCCGCCGCGACCAGTCGCGCCTTGGACACCGTACCTTTAAACGTGTTCTTTCTAACGCCAGAAGATAGGCAACCAATTTCAAATAAGTGGTTGTTTATATTCAGGCGTCACGAGGCCTAAGGTGGAATTAGATTTTCATGTCGATGATGTCGATATAGGATATGTATTAAATAGATAGCAGGGTACAAAAAAAGTACTCTGTAAATAGCACACGGGTGAAGCTTCGGGTGTAAAGCTTCGAATTCTTAGAATCCGTTTGTATCCGTTTATAAATCGGATCCGTTCGGCTAATTAATTAAAACATATAATTAACCAATATTGCAATGTAAAGGCCTGGTTTCTCTGACCAGATCGGCCGGAAATATTTCGAAGTTTTAGAGAGACAATTCTAGAAGGCATTGCTGTCGCATATAAGAAAGGCACACTTGTCATCGTCTGCATAGTGCCCATAGTGGTTCAAGCGGTCAAGGTAGTTTCGACATAAATCCTAAATTATTCATGGATAAATAATAATCAAATAGTTTAAGTTGAGACTTTTCAAGTACATTGGTGCGTATATTTTTTGTTTAATTAAAGCCTTATATTAAAAGGTCTATAAGTTACTACAATTTAATTAGCAAGTATGGATAAATTCCTAAAGCCAGACAAATTCGACGCTGATCCAAACTCTTCCAAAGCGCAGGCAGAATGGACCCACTGGAAGGCAACCTTTAATAAGTATATATCTACTGTTGAGAAAATCGATGATCCGGAAAAACTTAAACTTTTGATAAATCATGTAAGTCATAATAACTATGAATATATAGCCGAATGTTTGACATACTCAGATGCAATTAAAACACTTGATACAATTTTTGTCAAACCTAGAAATGAAATATTTGCTAGACACCGTCTCACTTCTAGAAAGCAACAACCTGGTAAAACGATAGATCAGCGCATACAAATCTTGAAACAACTAAGTAAGGACTGCAATTTTTTAGCTGTCACTGCCGATGAAAACCGAAATGACTACATAAGAAACTCATTTATTAGTGGATTAAGTTCCTGCCATATTAGACAACGTCTACTCGAAAATCACTCTTTAAAACTTCAAGACGCCATAAACAAAGCTTTGTCCTTGGAGTCAGCCCAAAAGCATTCAGACGCCTACACTTTGTTTTCAAATTTGGTCAATTCAGTACCTTCAACAAATAAACAAACCATAGAAGCAGCCACAAAAGTATATAGGTGTTATTTCTGTGGAAGTAATAAAAAGCACCTGCACAATTTGTGTCCTGCAAGGAATGCGATGTGCAGCGATTGTGGAAAACAGGGACACTTTACAAAGGTATGTCAAAGTAAAAGCAAATTAAAAGCATTCTCAGCTTCACTCATTCCATCTTCCAAAATTCTCGCTGCAGCTCCAGAAAGTTTAGCTAGGTGTGTCATCAAAGTAAAAATTAATTGCGTTACTGCTGATGCTTTAGTTGATACAGGAAGTTCAGAAACTTATATTTCTAAAAGCTTCTTATCATCTGTATCTATATCTGTGTTTTCAAGTACTGGATCATGGCCTCTACTGCCTTACAATCTCCTATATCAGGCCACTGTTTTGTCGATTTGGAACTAAACCATCATAAATATGCAAATCTTCAATTGACAGTTGTTTTAGACTTATATGTGCCGATGCTATAATAGGACATGATATACTCAGACAACATTCCAATCTAAAAGTACATTTCGCAGACCCAAAACAACCTTTAATAATTGTTTTACCTTCCGTTTGTTGTTTACCTTCATTGGATATAAAACCACCAATTTTATTTTCAAATTTGTCAGCAGACTGGTACCAAATCTCCAAGATTCTTACACGAAGATGCAAAATTTATATAAAGTGAAATTAAAACTCTTCTCTTGAATGGAATTATAGAAGAAAGTAACTCTCCATGGCGTGCACAAGTTTTGATAACGAAAAATGAACACCATAAGAAGAGGATGGTGGTCGGCTACTCACAAACTATCAACAAATTCACGCATTTAGATGCGTATCCTCTTCCAAATATTGAAGACATAGTCCGTGCGGTGGCTAAATTCGAGATTTTTAGTACCATAGATCTTCAAAGTGCATACCATCAACTTACGTGAAGACGAAAAACTTTACAGCGCTTTTGAAGCCGATGGTAAGTTGTACCAGTTTAAAAGAATACCTTTTGGCGTGACTAATGGGGTCGCTTGTTTTCAACGTGTGATTGATTATATCATAAAATCTGAGGGGCTTTAGGGAATATATGCCTAATATATGAATGACATAACGGCTTGTGGGCGGAATCAACATGAACACGACAAAAATCTTCAAACTTTCTTATCTATAGTAAAGAAATATAATCTTACTATTAACGAAATGAAGAGCTCGTATTCTGTGAAATACATGGATATCTAATTGAAGACAAAATATTAAAACCAGACCCTGACAGACTTGAACCTTCTACTTCCTACTGACACATCCTCATTAAGAAGAGCGGTTGGTATGTTTGCTCATTATTCAAAATGGATCCCTTCTTTTTCTGAAAAACTTCACCGCCTAGTTTCCTGTAAAATATTCCTTTTGCTCGAACCCGTAATTGAAGACTTCGAGAGGCTTAAAAGTGATATTGCCAGATCGGCTGTTGCGTCCATTGAATATAGTATTATATTTGTCGTCGAAACTGATGCATCTGCTCATTCTATTGCTGCTTCTTTAAGCCGAGATGGGAGACCTGTAGCGTTTTTCTCCAGAACGTTAAGTCAAAGTGAAAGAGGCCATTCATCCGTTAAAAAAGAAGCGTATGCTATAGTCGAATCCCTCAAAAAGTGGCGTAATTTTTTAATAGGACGTCATTGTCAACATCACAAAAAATGGAAAAGATTCTTAGATGGCGGTTGGATCTTTCTTTTTACAGCTATGATATAACATATCGCCCTGGCAGTTACAACACTGTTGCTGACACTTTTTCACGAGTCTGTGGAAGAGAGAAAACACTGTACGATTCACATCAAGCATTATGTCATCCTAGGGTCACGAGAATGATACATTGGATCCGATCTAAAAATATGGCGTTTCCAGTAGAAGATGAGAGGTTAATGACTGCATCTTGCCCAATCTGTGCTAAAGTTAAGCCAAAGTTTGTTAAATATAATGGAACTCTTATAAAAGCAACTTCTCCATTTGGAAGAATAAGTAAGTCTAGGTTTTAAAGGCCCACTTCCTTCTTCCACACGAAACAGATATATTTTAACTATCATTGACGAATTTTCTCGTTTTCCTTTTGCCTATCCTTGCCCCGATATGTCGGCAAATACAGTAATACTGTGTTTACATAATATTTGGGATGCCCAAATATGTTCATTCTGATCAAGGATCATCATTTACGTCTTATGAATTAAAATCATTTTTGTATCCTAGAGGGATACCGTCCAGTAGATCTACACCGTATAATCCTCAAGGACATGGGCAAACTGAACGATTTATTGGTATAATTTGGCAAATTGTTTCTCTTGCTTTGAAATCAAGAGATCTAAAAATACAACAATGAGATGAAGTCCTAGAAGTCGCTCTTCATTCAATCCGTTCTCTATTGTGCACCGCTACTAATTCTACTCCTCATGAACGCATGTTTCTTCATGCAAGAAAATCCACAAATGGGACAGCTATTCCATCCTGGCTTACAACTCCGGGAAACAAGATCTTCATGAAAAAGAATGTTCGGAATTCCAAGTACGACTCCATCGATGAAGAAGTAGACTTGGTAGAGACAAACTACGAGTATGCCTTGGTTTGACAGTCAGATGGTCTAGAAGTAACTGTTTCCTTAAAGCACATAGCTTCCCGTGGAGATAAAACTCTAGTAGAAGAGATGCTAGCAAAAGCGACTAAATCCCCATGAAAAATAGATATTAAATCAATCCATTCAAACAAAACCCAAAAATCTATTTTCTTTAAGTTTTGATATTACTTTTACTTATATTAATATTTTTTCAATTATGCGTTTAAAATGAGTTTTGTCAATACATATTTAGAAGTTTACATTATATTATCAAAATAATTTTAAAAAAATACTATATAGGTCTACATTAAATGTTTTTTAATAGCTTTTAATTTGATAACATTGTATTGTTAAAAAGTTGTTTTAAAGTACGTTCACAAAAAAATCGCAACTTTCACGCAAAAACCGGTAAATCCAAAGCATATTATGTCTTTACAAAAAAACTAGTGATTTTTTCAACAACAATTTGTAATTAAAATCTATCACCTAATAAAATGCTGTAATAAAAATAATAAAAATTTTGAAATTTTACCGGAATTTTCCTCTAGAAGTTTTTACATTTTCTCTCACAATTACAGATAATGGGTTTATCGATTTTTGCATGTTTGCACCTCAACTGTTCTTGAGTCCTGGTCTTGGAGTATTTCATTCGCACGAATCTTAATATTGATCCTACTCAAAAACTTAGCAACATTCCTTAATTTTATAAGTGATGAAAAGTATTTTAAATAGCAAGTAAAAATAAGGTGGCCTATTTAAATTAAAAAAGTTGATAGATGACCCGGCTAAACGACTAACCCTTTGTATGCTTTATGGTTAAAAAACAAAACTTTACATTATGCTAAACGACTTTTGTATTTAACCTTTTTTTAATATAACCTTTTTTGAATATATCATAAGCTGGCCACCCTGTAGACCTGTTTTCGTCATAAGTACCAACTTTGGTTGGGAGATGGCGTTTCATCTCCATGAACACTCTCCGATTCGGTATCTGACGCTGATATTTGCTGATAATTATCATTCAGAAGTTCCTCATTATCACTAACATCAGATAAATTGCTTAGAGCATTCTGTCAATTCGTCATCGATTCGAACTCTCAACAATTTCATCAAGCAACACTTGCTAAATACATCAACGCAAACAGTATTGTGGGGTCAAATTTGCCCCAAACTATGTGCACTGGCAGAATTATAAACAATAATTGAAACACTTATGCTACGTAAGGAAGGTAATATCACGCCTGAAGAATATCTGGCAGGGTGAGAAATTATCGTTTCTACTCGCCTCAGCCCTTTGGAAATGCTCTGGATCAAATTTGGGTCAACAATACCCGTTGAAAGCTAACATTTAAATATCAATACCTTTGCGTTTCGATCCCTTAATCCGGACATATCTATCTATTCTCATGAACTCACCTTAAGTTTAAACAACGCTTTCAGCAACTGCTGCAAAATCGGGCGGATGTATCTAAGGGGCAGCATGGTCAAGTTATTTTGCTTAAGGAACTCAGCTAAATTCTGTCTCGGCATCTCGAATGCGAGGCAGATTTGCGACCTGTGCTTGAAGTACTCGTAGGGCAGCAAGATGTTGAATTCCTCCGCCTCCTCCCGGCTCAGGTTGGAGAGCAGCATAAACGGTATCTCACCCTGGAAAAAAATAGAAATAATTAGTTGCACAATTATGTTGTTAGAATCCAAAGCACCTGAGTAAGCATCAGTGTCAAGTGAATCATTTGGTTTCCTACTAATACTTGCCTATATGACGAGACAATGAAATAAGTGAGAGCGAAATGGGGTTCAAGACTCTAGTATGATACTTGTTGTGGTCCTCTACTAGGGCCATCTATGAAGCAACACGTTTTTACTCTAGTAACGTATTGTTACTATACTGTGGACACCCTTGCCTATTGCTACCGCTATTTGTCTCATTCTAATGAAGAATCCAACCCCCAGAGCAGTGAATCGAATCACTAAGCTAAACTGTCCCTATTCGAATTAAGCTATTATACTGACCTTGCGAGCGCATGGACAATAATTATTTAGTACATTGATGGCCACTATCTCGTTGGCGTAGGTCTTCCTGCACTTGACTATTTGGCCAAAGGCGCCTTCACCCAAGAGCTCGAGCACTTCGTACTGGTTAGTCCTGGAGCAAAGCACCTCGTCTTGCACCAGCTGGTATGGTTCGTATGCATGCTCCATCGCCTTCACTGCCGGAATCTACGAAGGAAGAATCGTGCAATTAGAACGTTGCATACTAATCAGAATAATGCTATTTGTCTGTCATAATGTCCACAGTATGTCCAAGATATATTTAATTAAAAAATTATTTCTATTCAAAGAACGAATATTTTCTAACTCTGTATAGATGCCAAAGGAGATGTTAATCTTAGGTTCTCTTATGGTTTCATACATTATAATATTGGTCAAAATGTATATGCTAATAATTTCATTATTCGAAAGAGTGTATATTAAAAAATAAAATTTCTACAACAATTCAATCAACGTGGATGCGCATTTCTGGATTTGAATAGGGCGTCTGACTTCCAATATCCTAAACGATGAACGATCATTTTTCAAATGTTTCACATTAGATTTTTTTGTAGAAATTTAGATTAGAATTTTCAACCTTTGTTTTTGTTAGAATAGCCTGCAAAAGGAGGTACTCATAAGTTAATGGGACCGAAATATTAATTTTTACATCGAATAATTAAAACAGTGAATATTGTGGGGATTATTTCCATCAGTTCAAAAAGAGGCACAGCTAAAAATAAACAATTTATAAAGAGAAACTCTCGAAATATTAATTTTTTGGAGGGTTTTTGTTAATTTTTTTTATCGTCTGGGTCATTAGTTTCGTGTGCATTTCAGAATAGAATTCCGCCACATGGTAAATGATTTCGTTAAATGATTTTGCTACGCTGATGGAAGAATTGTTGGAAGTACTCGTAACAAAAAAAACGTCTTCGAGAGTACTTAGCTGACGCTGTGCTGGCATCGTTAGCCAGAATATTATTAAATAAAACGTAATTAGCCTTTTAGCTAATCCTTGTTTGAACGACCAAAAGGGTGGCTTACCAGTGTCTACTGGTAGTAATTTAGGAAGTAGTTAGCTGGTGTTACGATCAGAAGGTCTAAAAAGCTGGATAAATACTTTGACGGGCTCTGAGACTTCCAAGTTTCGGTAATGGAAGGTTTTGAATCAGATGGCTGCTTATGGATCTGGGAATAGGCTGGATGTCGGCCTTGGCTTGCCAGACGCGATGGATTTCGATATCCTCTTTTGCGACCTACAAATAAGCAAATCAGAAAGGTAATGATATTGTAGAAAGGTATATTATGACATATTTGGAACTATTTCTGTTTGACCAGGGTGCTTAAATTTGAACTTTAGGTGCCGTTTTGGCGTTTTCAAAATTATCTACAGATGCTATTTAAAAAATGGAAAAGTCTGTATAATTTAACGAAAATTGAAGTCTCTAATAAGACCCAACCAACCTTAATCAATTGTGATATTTGTGCACAAAAAGTGTACTTATTTTTTCAATCATTTCTAACTTGCATTTAAAATTAAAACCCGATATGCTTAAAAGGATACTGAATCCTCTTTCGAGTTCCTCATTAATTCTAAAATTTTATGCCTACATTAGCCAAAAAAAAAAAATTAAAATACTGCATTTTTGTATTACATAAATACCAATAAGTATCTAATATAAGAATCTTTTGAATTACAAGAAATGCATCAAATACATCCTGGTTCTATGTTGAAAAATGAAATGAAAAATAAATTAATATGTCAGTGGTTTTTGGCTTTTACTCAGTTTAGAAATTTAGTTGGTGTTTAGTGTTTTATCGAAAGTAAGATATTCGCAAGAAGAATTGATAAAAATGACGTATTCTTTAAGAGAAGCACATAGTAATTGTCTGAATACATGCTCGAAATGGGCATTCTCAGGAAAAATATTTTCAATGATTAAATAAAGAGGCTTCAACGCACTGGAAGTATTAAATACGAAAGAAGAACTGGAACAAAGACTGTATTAATAGACGAAGTGCCAAAATTGAGAGTTGGACACATAGAAAAAATTTAAATATTAGCTACCAAATCATACCAAGCCCGGAAAAAGGAGGAGGGTTGAGCCGGGGGCTAGACTGTCAAAAGAATCCAGTTATGAATGTCACTGTCAAAAGAATCCAGTTAGGAAAACTGCAACTTTGCCTCGGATTCCTACGGATAAAAGTAACAAACGACAAAGGCCATGGACAAGGACGATGAATATTGGAACATGGAACATCCAGAGCTGGTACAGACCCGGAGCCTCTACAAACGTCGTGCAACAACTCGAAAACATAGGAATGGATATAACAGCAGTCCAAGAAATAAGGTGCCCCAAAACAGGAAATACAAAGATAAGCAAATCTGGCTTCTTTAGCAGTAGCGAAAACGGAAAACACGAATTTGAAACGGGCTTTGTAATCAGAGAAGATTTGCTTCAGAGTATACTGAACTTCAAACCAATAAGTGAAAGAACATCACATTCAAAAGACAATGGTACAACATCTCGATCATCTCAGCACATGCACCAACCGAGCCCTAAGAAAGAACCATAGATACAATGCCCAAACAAGACATGCGACTACTTTGCGAAGACTTTAACGCCAAGATAGGCAAAGAGCCTAACCTAAGTCCAACAATAAGCAAACACAGCCTCCATAATTTATCTAATGATAATGGTCAAATCTCATAGAAACAGCTGCATCCGATAATATGCTGATAAAAGCAACCATGTTCCCACACAAGGATATTCACAAAGAGACCTGGATCTCGAATTATTACATCACCCGAAACCAGATCGAGCATATAATTACCGATGCTGGTCACGCGTGCAACATTTTGGATGTAAGAAGCTTCAGAGCAATAGATGGGGATACAGACCATTACTTAGTCCGAGCAAAAGTAAGAATTAGAATATCGACACACAAATACAACATAACCAAGTCAACCCCAGAATGGAACATGGACGAACTGCAGAATGAGACAAAACAACAACAATATTGAGAAGAACTCAAATAAACACTGAACCCTAAATTAGAAAGTAGCGAAATTGAAAAGCTATGGGTCGTAACTGCAGAAATAATAACAAAGACCGCCGAAAACGTCTTTGGAAAAAGTAAAAGAAAGAGGACAAAAACATGGTTTGACGCAGAATGCCAAAAACAGCTAGGAAAAAGACAAACAGTAAGGAAGATAATAATACAACTACAAACAAACCAAAGTAGAGAGAAATATGCAAATTGCCGAAAAGAAACTAGAAAACTAATAAGAGTGAAGAGAAGAAGATATGAACGACAGAAGTACGAAGCAATGGAAAGAAATCGTCCCAAACCGGGCTCCAGAGAGTTCTACAGAGCACAGGGTTTTTTAAGTCCAGATCCATACCAACACTGAAAAACAATCAAGGCCACATGATTCTAAATGAGGAAATCAAGGGCAGAATTCAATTTGCAAATCGTTGCCTATACGCACTTAACAACCTTATGAAATCAACAAACCTAACAGGAACATTAAAAATTAAAATCTGTGAGACCGCTGCTGTAAGGCCAATAATAACATATGGATGCGAAACGTGGACAATGACTTAAGCAAACGAAGAAAAGCTCAGACCATTTAAATGAAAAATCCTCAGAAAAATCTTTGGACCTCATCACGATCCGACCACAACTCGATATCGCATAAGAACGAATGCCCAAGTGCAAGAGCTTTGCAACGATAACGATATTGTCCACGAGATTACCTCTCAACAATCAAGATGGACAAGTCACGTACACATGCTTCATGATGAGCGACTTGTGGTGTGGGAAGAGGTTCCACTCGGGGGTCTCAGAATGCGTTGGAGAGACAACATTAAATCAGACCTCCAAAAAATTAATATCCCTTTTGACCATAGATTGAAGGAAGATCGTGTCCATTGGAAAAAGTGGTACAGTCAATCAAGACCGACCCAGGGTTGTAGCGCTAGATTATGATCATGATGATGTAAATCATCATGATCAAATTTCCTTTTAAATACCTAACAACTTTCACCTGTATCATGCAGCTTCATCAATAATTAACAGAGAACGACCTTCAAATTCTGGTAAGATTTTGTCAATGGACACTAAACAAAATAAGGGTGAATCTGTCTTTTTATATTTATTAATTTCTATTGTTTCTAATACGTTGTGTTTATACTTTTGTTATGAGTATTTAATATTTTCAAATATTTGTTTGCTATTTTTCCTGTCTTTTTGCTGTTTTTACCGTTTTTTTTTTTGCAATCTTCTTGCTGTTTTGCTTTTTATTTGCTGTTTTTCATGATCCTTGTCCTAATCCAAACAGCAAAAAACCAGTAAAAACTGAAAAAATATTAAAAGAAAACGACTGAAGTCGTTTCCTATTTCGTACTCGTGCGAAAAAATATAGTCTTTTGAAACTAGTATCTTAATATACTATAATATGCCAGCGTTTGAATATGTATTATTTTCGTTAAGAATAAACTCTGATTTTAATGTTATCACACAACAATTAATGAATAGAATAGAATAGAATAGAATAGAATAGAATATAGAATAGAATATATTTCATCAGTCTAAAATTTTTTACATTCGTCAATACAAAAAATAGAGACAATTAAAATTACTCATTAAAAACGTAGATAATAATACACAAATAGAAAACTTAAAGTCATTCACACTTACAGTACAGGTTAAAAATATTTTAAAATCATAGAACGCCTTGTCCACTAGGTAATTTTTAATCACATTCTTAAATGCCCTGATTGGTAAGTTTCTAACTGTTGTTGGCAACCTGTTAAAGAAGGCCGGTGCGAAGTGCAGAGCCGCGTTCCAAGACCTGTTAAGCCTGAGGAACCCCACCCGCATCACGTGCTCTGGTATCATATTGATGCAATTCCTCAGCTGCGACAAATCTGTCCAGGTTGCTGCGAACATATATTAGTGATTCATAGATAAAGTGAGAGGGAAGGGTAAGTATTCGGTGGCACCGAAAGAAAGGCCGAGCATCTTCACGGTAACCAACCCGAGCCAAGACCCGAACTGCCCTCCTCTGCAACGCAAAGACTCTCGCAGCGTGGGCAGAATGCCCCTAGACAAGCAGCCCATATACACAGGGTGAGTGCACCAGCGCATGGTAAGCCACCAGACAGACCTCCATCACAACTGTTCTTGTTAGGTTTCGCAGTACGAAGGTTCCAGAGGTGATTTTTTTGATATAGTAGTTATGTGATTTTCGAAAGTTAATTTGGGGTCCAAGGTAACCCCAAGAAATTTCACATAATTTGTGAAATCAATACTCCCATGTGGTATCAGAGCAAAAACTACATTCCTCGTTTTATTCTGGTTGAGACTGAGATGGTTGGAAGCAAACTAATGTCCTCGGTACACCCGTTCATCTCCATCATAAGAGATTCGTAGGCCACAGAACTCGTAAGGAAGTAGGTGTCATCCGCGTACAGGGTAACTATAGCATGCGATCATTGACATATGCAAGAAATAGCAAAGGGCCCAAAATGGACCCCTGGGGTACACCGTGCCTCACAACCCGCTCCACTGACGACCTTCCATTAATGGATGTTACCTGCCGCCTACCGGAAAGATAACTCCGATTCAACTAACAGCTCGCTGGTTGAACTCCATAATATTCTAGCTTAGTAACTAATATGTCATGGGAGACACAGTCGAAGGCCTTGGAGAGATCACAGAATGTAGCACCTACATATTCCCCCCTTTCAAGGCCCCCGACTATGCCTTCACACAACCTTTGCAAGGCCATAGTCGTTGATTTATTCTTCCTGAATCCAAACTATTCCCCAGCAAGCAAGCCATTCGACTCAAAGTACTCGAACAGCTGAGCACTAAGCAGACGCTCAAAGATCTTAGATAGGACAGGTATTATGGATATTGGTCTATAGTTATCAGGTATGCCCTGATTGCCACTCTTATAAACTGGAACAGTTCTGCTTATCTTGAACGCATGCGAGTAGACAGAGTTTGTGATTAGAAGATTGAAAAGTTTGGCAAGGGGACCAATGAGAACATTCTTAAGAGATTTAATTAGAATTGTATTTAGGTTGTATATATCCTTACTATGTTTTCTCTTCAGCCCATCGATTACAGCCCTCACCTCGTTGAAAGTGCACTGGCGGAATGAGAACCGAAGCTGAGGATTCTTGTGGGCTTGTTGTAGGTATGTATGGAAAGAGAGATTTGATTGAGGGAGGCATGAAATAAGTCGCTCAGCTATCTCCACAAAGTAGTCGTTAAAGACATCCGGGCTCAGATCAGTTCCCACCCGAAGACCCACACCTTTACTCTGGTCATTTATGATTTCCCAAGCCGCCCTACTGATATTGTCTGAGTTCTTTATATGACGTGTGTTTGCTTGCCTTTTAGCACTCGATATTGCATTGCTATAGTTCGCCCTATGACACTCCAGTTCACATCGCAGCAAAGGACAGCCTGACTCCCGTAGCATATCAGCCAACGTACGAAGCTCATCTCTCATCCTTCTGATTTCAGGAGTGAACCAGCGTATTTTGTTCACTTCACCAGGTTTGGTTTGCCTATGGTATTCTGGGAAAGAACTGTTAAAGAAGGCAACAAACTTACCGAAAAAGAGGTCACATTTTTCCTCAACAGAGATGTCACAGCCGAGAAATCGCCATTGTTCATTTTCCAAAAGGTTATACATTTCAAAAGTTCCTTTATCGGTTATAGGTTGATACAGTATATGTAACAATTGAGTGTTGATAAAAGACATCGCTTGTAAACTTTTATCAAGTGAAAAATGGTCTGATAAAGTAGGATTAAATACATTTATGTTAATGTTTGTACAGTCACATTCACTAAAATTAATAAAAAATATTATCAAGACAATGGCTTAGCCTAGTATTAGTAAAAACATGTTGCTTAAATCCGAAAGAGTTCATAATGTCAATAAACCTATCTCTATCTGGATATTTACGTTCAAACTGGATGTTAAAGTCACCGTTTATTATGTTTCTATTTAGCTCAAAACAGCAGTCCAAAATCTTACCGATCACCTCCAAGAACAGCTTGAAGTCTACAGATGGTGGGCGGTATATGGTCACAAGAACCATATTAGGTTCCACAAACTCCAATCCACATGCCTCGCAATTGTCTTGATTTTTTGAAGTGCCCTTAAATGCTGGATTTTTTCTTCTAAAAGGCAATGTTCCGTAAAAGAGAGTGCACTATACTTTGTCGTATGCTGATGTAGAAAGGCCTCTATTTCACCAACCTTGTTCCTGATAGACCAGATGTTTATATAGAATAAGCTGAAGTGAGATTTTCGATTGTTATTTTCTAACTGTGTGCCTTTAGGGTAGAATCTTCTGATATTTTTTTGTTGTATGTTAGTAGCGCTGCTGTTGCTGTTAGCTAAAAATTTTGTTTATTTTGATATTGTTTTTGTTTTTTGAAGTCAAACCTCTTGACTCCTACTCCTTTTGGTTAGAACTGGGGGCTATACATTTCTTTCCTTTTTTGTAATGGTGCTATGACCTGGAAGCATTTATTCTTTGTTGGTTCCGTTGGCAGTTCGGAAACGCCTATTTCCAATGAATCAAATCCTGGTCTCTTCATAATGTAGCCTTTTACCTTTGTAGCAGTTGCATGTCTTTGGACTCTATATAAATAAAGCCATAGTTTACTCTCCGCTCCTTGAAAGGATGCACTTTCATCACCGGTAGAAATATCTGCCGTGCCGATGTTTTTCTTATATCTCGTGCTTCTTTTATTACGCACTTGGATATAAGGTTCTTCATCTACATTCTCACTTTGGTGATGAGAGGTATTGGGGGTTGGAGTTGCAAAGTTCTGTTCTAAGTTTATATGACTTCCAATTGTTTCTTTTCCAGTTGCATAGTTTTAGTACTTCTATTAGGTGTTGGTCTAGGCTTTGATTGTAATTGTTGAGGTACAGGGCTGATATGTCCTGTTTTGCTCTGATGTTTTCTTTCTTCCGGTTTCGATTTATTTTCTTTGAGGTCTAGTTTTTCTTTCAAAAATATTATCTTTTCTTCTTGCAGGTTGATGATGTTTTGTTTATCTTGAATTATGGTCACTTTTTCTTGTATTATTTGTTTCAAAAGTTTAATCTGGATTTCAGCGACTTCGTTATTTGAGGTTAAGTCTTTGTTTACTTGCACATTGGAATCAACGATTTGACATTGACATGAGGTGCCATGGAAACGTAGTATCACTTGTGTCATGGACAACTGGCCATAGCTAGCTAATATTTTAACAAAAAAATGTTAAACTGCCGATATTTTAAAAAAATTGACTTTTGACAGTTTTTTTCCACTCAATTTTGAATCTTCGTTTTTGATCACCCTGTATTGGTTTATTATCACAATATCTAATAACTGTATTAAAGTAGAGCTATTTTTGAAAGAAAATCAATTCCAATTAAATTATTAAAGCTTTCATACGGGAAAAAATTATAATTAAGTATAAATTCTCAAACGCCATTTTTGACATAAAATTTAGAATATGTCAAAAACGGTTAGACTTAGGTATAGGACATTATACATAAAATGTAACTAGAATTTTGCTAAGAATCCTAATATGAAATAATATACAGGGTGTCCTATTCAAAATATCCAAGTTAACATCTACTTCCGCTATAACCAGCAGTCGCACAACATTGCTGTTATTTTATTCGAATAGAGCGTTTTTAAAAACTCTATGGTACATATTCCCAGAATTCAAATGGCTTTACTTTCTGAAATATTCCAATGGACGGTCACCGTGAGACGCTCTGTATATTGCATCCTAATATTATGCGTAATGCCTTATTTTGCTTCTTTTGCAGATCTAGATTAGAACCATCCATAGGAAGTAACAGTGTGGACCAAAAGTGCAGGTGCGGCTCAATTATAGACTTTTGTTTTCTACTTTAATGGTGACATATTTAAAATATTCTGAAAATGTTAAATTTTCGTCTCTTACACAGCCCAAATATTTATACTGAACAACCCTCTCAATTTAATTTTGACATCTCCAATCATGTTATCTATTTTACATCTTTTTTTATTTTATAGTCATCATTTTTGTTTTATTTACATTTAGACACACTGACAAATGTGATATTTCTTCATATAATACATTAACTATTTGATCCGCTTTTTTATATCTGCAAATAATTTAATTTTACATTTTCTTACAATTCTGCTGATCTTTAAGGTTCATAATTGCCTGCACTGTTCGCTGCGTTGCATATAATTTTTATTGAAGTTCAAACTTAGGACAGGGCGATAATTGTTAGTAGTTTAAATGTTTTAGTAGTTCACACATTTCCCTACCCTGATAACGTTGGACCCCAACGTTTGCGAATATATCTACGTTTAAAAAAGGTGAGAAACAGGCACATCGCGTTTTACAAAGCTTAAGATAATTTACAATACATCATATCATCAGTAGTCTTGTTATATTTTTATTGATCGAATGCAAATGATTGTATATTAGTTCCTTATTAACGCTTCTCAAAGGCATCTACGAATTTTCCTCATATTCTTTTATACAACAGTAAAAAGCTTTGCCTTAGGCTCATTTTTATATAGTAAAGCTTGTTGGTTGCATATGTGTTGTATATAATTATCATATTTATGAGTGCCCTTTTCGTTGCTTGAAAGTGTTATTAATGTTTAAATTTGACCGCCAAATATTGATGAGTTCAGACCAAATCACGATATTACCCGAATTATTTAAATGGCACTCTCTGTATGTGTCATGTGTCAAAAATTGAAGCCTCTACTGGGAGTTCATTCTATTTTAAAACGCATTGCGGCGTTACAAATTTGTGATTTTTTTCTTCTTTTTAATGATATTCAATTATTTTAAACATACCTAATATCCGGTCTGTCTTGAATCCTAGTTCAATACACCAATCAAGACATTGTTTTGCAGAAACGATAAAAAACTAGACCTAACTAAAGATAATTTTCCATATACGAGTAAAATCCACTTGGTAAAATTTATAAAGCACACGTAGTTAAAAAGAGCAACGTATTCACAGATTCTGATAAATACAACGTGGTAAGTATGAACCCATTAGTACCAAAATTATATCCTTTAGTTAAAATAGAAATGCCAACTAGACCAGTAGTATCTATTATGTCAACTCCGTCATACAAAGTATCTAAAAAACTAATTAACATAATAACACATAATTGCAAATTATTCGCAACATATAAATTCCTAGAATAATATCAAATCTCTAGAATCACCAGAAAATTGGGCATTAATTTCCTTTGATGTCCCAAACTTATTTCAGAGTATTCAACTACCATAACATAGATACCATAAACATTATAGTCCAAATTTCAATCTATAATAAAACTAGCCCAGTCATAAAACAGGGTATATTAGACACAGTTATAATCCGTCGTGACCAAAATTTCTTTGAATTTGATAATTAAATATGCACCTCAAAAGAAGGCTTAATGATGGGTAATCCCCTAAGCACTTTCTTAGCTGAAATCTTTATGGATAATTTAAACGCGTGCATATCAGCACTCTCTTGATTTTTTTATTTTGATGTTTCTTTTTAACGTACTGATAGAAATACACTACAACCCTCTATACAATTTGGATTTGAATTAGAGAATAACAAATCTATAAACTTAAATTTAACTTTAACAAAAAAAAATTAAAGCCTAAAATTCTCTCTTTTTCCTAAATAATTTGAATGATCCTTCCCGATTTAAAATTTCAGCTTTCAATAGCTACGAGTACCTATATAAATTACTACATGTTCTTCGCAATAAAAAATATTATGACAAAGAACTAAACATAATTGAACAAATCGCAATAAATAATGATTGTTTAAGTCGGGAGTATACAGGGTGAAACAAATTCGCTTCTCACTATTGGGATCTCGTTAACGGTAAGACAAGTTTAAATTAGGATAAAGTTGCGCTATTTGGTGCCCAGTATTTTGACATTTTGAAGCTTGAGATATTTAGAGTACCAAATTTTCGATTTTTGTTTTTATTTTTTTGTGACGATATTTTTGGAAATATCAAAAAAATATATTAACTCTTTCTTGAAGCACTTTTTAACGGTCTATCCTGAGATGTTGTCAGTTTTCTAACTCAACGTTTCGATTTCTCAGAAACATCATCAAGCTAAATTTTTAAACACGGACCTGTAATTTTTATCAATTTTTTTGCATATTTGAGGGGTAATTTGGTAAAATCCATTAACAGATATTTTTAATTTGTAGGCGTTACTGGCAGAATTACCGGAGGTTTTTTTTTAAATTTGAGATAGCGACTTGAACTTGATATATTTATTTCAACATTACAACTTGTAAATCACATTTCCTAGCGTAAGTATGCCTAGTTCTACTAACTGTGGTTACGCCTGTCGTAGTTCCTTCTACAACGTGGCCCACAGATGGGGCACCCTTAGGGGGTTGCTCTTATACCTATCTTACATACTAGGGGTTGTGGTACTGAAGGCAGCTTAAACTTTCCCTGGGAATACCCTTCAAAGTCGCTATAGGGGTTAGTTGGCCGAAGCTTTATGGATATAGCAGTACTTTTTGCGAGTATATACAATATTTATAGGAGATTATGCAAGGAAAAACATAAGAAAAACCTTGCTTCAATACTCTCGAGGAGTAGGAGTACAGAATGCTAAAATGACGCCACAATATGTACAACATAGACTAAGAATAAAGTGCTATATACAATATATACAAAGTTTAGGAGACTTAATGATAAGTCTGCTCCGGTATACTGTAACAGCATTAAGCGCAATGGTCGAGTCCCGCGGGTCAAGCTGCGGAGACACGGATGCTTCGGTGGCTAATAGTCGTGTAAGTTAAATCGGTTGCTGCTGCGTATTTATAAGACGAGCAGGTCCCTTAACAAGCTTCGCCCCCGTGTCCGAACACGGTGAGCCGGCCCACCAGGCAGCAGGGTATACATAGTATACACTAGTCAGTGAAGGCTAGTGTTTCTGCTGTCCTGATACTTTTGATTTTTTGTTTTTTTTTTCGATATGTTTGATTTAAGAAGAAATATAGAAAAATATGATGGATAAATGAAGGCATTTTGTTACTGATCACAGATTTATATTTGCTAAACTACGGTGGTCGCAGCTGCTTGTAATAAGTAGATATATCGCGATATATTGTGCCGTGAGCGGTGCGGTGTTCAGGATTGTATCTTGTGTCTGCAATATTAACAGTTAGGGGTGAGCCTTTGATCTGGTGCTCGTAAAATCTGCATGCGTGGTTGTCGATGTACTCCTCGACATTTTCAACTCTAGCCCACGCATGCAGTTCTTCGATTCTAATGCGATCTCGCAGCGTTAGCGAGAACGCCGCCCTCAAATAATGATTTTGTAGCACTTGCAGTTTGCGCTTGTGTGTTCTCGCCACCGAACACCACACCGGTGCACCGTACATTAAAGCAGGTCTTATGACGGATTTGTAGAGTATTAGCTTGTTGGCAGGACTCAGAATGACCGGCCTGCTACCAACAAGCTCAGGCCCTTCTTGATAGTCGCGTTTTTATTTGCTATTGATGCGATGTGCTTACTAAAGTTTAGTTTTGTATCTAGTGTCAGCCCGAGATATTTAACTTGCGTTTTCGGCAATATAGGCGTATTCCCCACTATTAGTGGAGTAGTTTCTATATCTTTCCTCTTGCGAGTAATAATTATAAGCTCGGTTTTGTTTGCATTAAGCGAAATTTTCCACTGATTATAGTACGGTAATAATAGGCCTATGTGTTCGCCTATATTCGACTTTGCCACCTCAGCCTTGGGATCTAGGGAATAGATTGCCGTATCATCGGCAAAGAGGGCTTTGCTGGTTCTAGGATGAGACGGAATATCTGCTATATAAAGATTGAATAGCAGCGGCGACAATACCGTGCCTTGCGGCACACCTGCCAGCAGTCTCCTGCTCGCAGAAGCGCGCTTCTCTACTCTAGTACCGAAAGTGCGTCCGGCAAGGTATGATGCGATCAAGGATACTATGTGAAGTGGAAAGTTGTACTTCGCTAGAAGTTTATAGAGTAGCCCCGCGTGCCACACCCTATCGAACGCCTTCTCAATATCCAGTAGTAGCAGAGCAGTAGACTGTCGACTATTAAAGCCTTGGTAAATGTCAGAAGCGATCTTCGCGGCCAGCATGACAGTGCCATGTCGGCCGCGAAAACCGAATTGCTCCGGTGGCAGTATGTTTAACCGCTCGACCTCCCTGCTGATCCTCGGCAAGATTAGCCTTTCAGCCACCTTCCTGTTCAGCAGCGAGATCGGTCCGTAAGATGAGGGCAAAGTTAGGTCTTTTCCCGGCTTTGGGAAATGTATGACGCACGCTGCTTTCCAGGGGGTTGGGAAATGTTGCAGCTTGATTACCGCATTAATTATATGCATAAAATGGATCAATGATTTTCTAGGTAAATTTTTTAAGATTAAGTTCGGAATTTCATCCGGGCCGGGAGCCTTGTTTCTCGGAAGATGACAAAGTGCTTTGCGGATTTCCGCCGGCGTGACTCTCAACTTATCAAACACTGCCGGAGGGATAGGATACTTGCGTGACTCGAGCGCTCGTACAGTAGTACTGCAGAGTATTTGGTCAGGTAGGGTGTCTGGCGCCTCGCTGTAGACGCCCTCCAGATAATCGGCGAAGGCCTCCGCTTTTCCCAGATCATCCACCGCGTCAATGCCACGGTGTCTAATCACAGGAATCCGTGTACTACCTCCGCGTACTCGTCTGGCAAGCCTCCAAGCGAGCCGTCATCCCTACTAACCTTATTTATGTATTCTAGCCAAGTTTGGCTGCGATACTCGCGGATCTTAATCCTGATCTCCTCCGTCAGTGCGCTGATTTGAGCGGATCCCACTTGTGTCCGGTTTCTTTGCCATCTTCGTCGAAAGCGGTTTCTGTAAGTTATCAGTTCTAGGATTGGTTCAGGGAGGGATTCTGTCCTAGGGTGGATGGTAATCCTAGGACACATGGCATCACGGATGCGCTGGATATTAGTCGTAAGTGCTTGGACTTCATTCTCAAGCTCCTGGATTGTTTCTATCTGCCCGGGTACGACGGTTACCTCGTTTAACCTCGCTCGGAACACCCTCCAATCAACATTCCTGTACGACGGTGTCACTCGCCATAGGGACCCTATGGTACAGGCCAATCTTGATCGGAAGGTGATCCGAGTTTAAGGCATCTAGTTCTTGTAACTGGGTAGTTCTTATCGCTCCCCGGGTGATAGCAACATCCAGGAACGAGTTACTACGGAGATAAGTAGGATTCGGAGTTCTGTGATAGGACATTTCCAGATTATTTTCGACTATTCCCTTAAGTAGTCTACCCCTGCTGTTGCTAGTGCCGCCCCATACGGCATGGGTGGCGTTGAGATCGCCGATTAGCAGGGATACTCTATTTTGCGGTAAAAGAGCAAGGAAGTCGTTTGCCGTGAGGCGGAGACCAGGGGGCGCGTAGCAGCCACACACACGCAGGCCGCTCTCCAGTTCGATACTAACATGTTCTATTGCAGTTCGGATGTTATATACCCGCTTGAAGCGAATAGACCTGTGTATGAGGCAGGCCACGCCTCCCCCGAGTCGATCGGGCCTATCAAATCGCTCGATATTATAGTTCCTAAGCTTAAGCGTAAAGTTAGGATCTAAATTCGTTTCGTTGAGAAAAACAATCTGAAAATTGGTAGTATGCATAAAATTACGAAATTCGCCCATTTTGGACCTAATGCTGTTACAGTTCCAACTTGCGACTATAAACATTATATGTCGAACTTGGAATACTCGTGCGAGAAGAATCGTAGTGAGGCCTGAATTATCTCAGCCTTGTCCCCACGACATGCTTCTAGCATACAAGAATAATGGTCAAGGGCCATAAATAATTGATCGAGATTAACCAAATTGTTAATCTTGTTTACAACGTTATTTAAGTTCGACATTATACTTGATATATTTACGTTATTATTCATGTTCAAGCTACGGGCAGTACCACTAACCTGTACATTTTGTTGTTGTTGTTGACGGTTCTCGGTTGTTTGTTGCGTCCTTTTGGCTCGTAGCGGCGGGAATTGCTTTTGGAAATCCTCTTCTCGTTGGCAATTGCTTATGCCTTGGCCCCGTGGGCCGTCTGCTACTGGTCTTCCTGTAGGGTCCCTCCAGGCAGGGTTTGCCGGGGATGGTGCGGGCTTGTACCTTTGCTGTTGGATAGGTTGTTTAGATTTGGCTGTCGCAGTTTCAATGATATTGAGTTTATATGCGTAAACCGGGCATTCCTCGTCGATTGATCGGTGAGGGCCGCGGCAGTTTACGCACTTTATAAATTCTTGAGTGCACTGTGTTATATCGTGCTGTCCGGCACATTTACTGCATGCAGTTCGTCTGTTGCAGTAGGACTTAGCGTGTCCGAACTGCTGACAGTTCTTACACTGAAGAACTGGCTTTCCAGATCGCCTTGCCTCCCATGTTACCCGAACACACATCAGCGTTCTTACTTCGGCGTTGAGTCGGCGAATCGTGTAGTCCGTTCCCATGATTACTAGATACATGGGAGTCCTAGTTTTGCGCATAACGTATATATTTTTTGGTGTGATTTGGTACTCATCCCGTAATGCTTCAGCTATCTCCTGTGGCTTGATATCGCCATCCAAGCCACGGAGGACGAACGCCCTTGTCTTTTCCTGTACTTCTGCGTAGGAATGGTATTCGGTTTTTTCCTGGTCGAGTGCGCGTTTCAGCGTGTGAAGATCATTGGCGGATTCACAATACACGATGACCGAATTCTTCGTGTACTTTAATTGGTATTTCGTTATGTGCATCTCTCTCAGGTCATCCCTTAGTTGCCTGTGATCTGCAGGGCGTCCCTTGATAACCACGGGTGGCAGGGGTTGCGTTTTTGTTATAGGGGTAGTTTTAGTTTTGCTGACAGCAGCCTTTCGTTTAACTCCTGTGGACGCAGAGGTGGACGCTACACTAACCGTGTCTTCGTCCTCTGTGTTTATGTCCTCCAGGGGTTGGTAGTGGTTGGATGTCGATATTGGGGGTTGGCCCATATCGAGGGTGTCGATTTTAAAGTTTCTCCGGAACGGGAGCTGCCTGAAAGGGGTTTTAAAGGCATCTTTCTCTGATATAATTTTAGGAGGTATTAGGGGCGGTGGGGGTGGCGGTGCCATTAGTTGGCACTCTTTCGGGTTTTTTTCGGTCGGTGCGGTCGTTTCATTCTCAGAAAAACTTACTGAGGTTTTTTGCCTCAGTTGGCGGTCGCTCAAGGTCACCTTAGCTTTTTTTTTTGTTGTCTCGGGCCCATGGTTTTCAGTTGGACTGGCCTTTTTCTTGCCGGTGTCGATCTTTGACATAACGGCTGGCCTTTTCATCCCTATGGGGTGGGTATCACGAAAGTGTTGCCTGATTTTAGAAAACAGTTTGCAGGCGTCGCTATGTGATAGCTCGCTTATGTTGCGGAGCTTCTCGAAGTCAAATCTACATTGCACGCAGACTTCTGCGAAGCTACTGCATTTGTTTGCCATTTTCCGGATAGACACATCAGAGAGCTTACGGTCAGGAAGCGATTCCATTGAGATATTAGATAACGTCTCGTCATCTTCCGTGACATCGCCCATGGCGAGGGCAGATGCCGGGGTTACGTCCCCGGCGACTAGAAAAGTTGAGCAGTTCCGCTCTAAACGGCCTTTACTTCCAAATATACAGAAACAAAATTAATCTGGTAAACACTACACTAGAAGATTTCGCCGCGTATGATGTCCTTATCACATTTATTTACGATAAAAAGCGTTCGTAAGCGTTCGTTCGAGGCACTTGTTTACTGTTCAACCGCAACGGAACGACTCAGATAGCGACTTAATCCGCGCCTGTTAGTATTGTAAATTGTATGAGGTGTTCAGTTTGTTAATAAATTAAAATTATCTGGTGAGGGATTTTACCAAATTACTCCCTAGATATGCAAAAAATTGATCAAGATTATAGGTCCGTATTTAAAAAAAAATGACCTGATGATGGTTCTGAGAAGTCGAAACGTTAAGTTAAAAAACTGACATCTTAGTATAGATTGTTAAAAAGTGCCTCTAGAAAGTAGTAATATTTTGTTGATATTTCCAGAAATAACATCGCAAAAAATTTAAAAACAAAAATCGAAAATGTCAGTTTTTCTCGGATATCTCGGGGAGTACTAGAAACATCCCAAAATTCAAAACGTCAAAATACTGGGCACTAAATTACGCAGCTTTTCCCCAATTTAAACTTTGCTCTTACCGTTTACGAGCTCCCAATGGTGAGAAGCGAATTTGTTTCACCCTGTATATAATGGATGTTACAAAAAACAGGTAGAAAATCCAAAAACATTTCATAGAATCTTGACATAAATATTTTGAATACTTTACATATTTATCTTTTTATTTTGAATTTCAGTCGACGGATTTAATCTATTTCCTCTAAGATTTTTGGTTGAAATTCTTATGTTTATGGAAGGTTATAAAAGTGATTTTTTTTTCTTTTTGGATGTTATTAACCAACCAGTGATTTTGTATTACATTGCAATAAATTCAAATTCTTGCACGAATGTAAATTATAAAAGATTATAATCAATGATGAACTTGAAAGTTTGAAATGATTGAAAATCATGCAAAAATACATACAATTTTTGAGGAAAAACATCGCAGTTTGGACACACGGTGAAGTACCATACATTTTAATTTGGTCTTACTAGACAATTAAATTTTTCTTAAAACATACAGGGTCTGCCATAAAAAAAACTACACCTACTTAATTCTCTTAAAATGTTGACCTCAAATTTGCATTCGAGTCTATGTATGAGGAACTCGAAAACCGTAAGAGATACAGTGTTGGCCAAATTAGGTGCCTAACAATATGCCGTTTAGAAAGTTTTTAAATTCCGAGCATTTCTGGAGATATTGAAGAAACGTTTAATTTTTTCCTGAGATTATTTGTTTGCTTTGGGGGAAAAAATAAACGAACCTCTTTATTTAATTTACTATTTTTTATTTTTATTAAAATAAAAGGTCCAATTTTCCACTTAACACAAAGAAACAAAATAAAATATTTTTATAGAATATAAAAATTCCAAAAATAAAAAACTATTTAAAATTACGCCAAAGTAAAACAAGTAATTTAAAAATAAAAAAAATAATAAAAAAAATTTAAAAACACATATTCATATTAATAACGCCAATATCATCTGAAAAACGATAAAAAAATTTAAGTTCGTATTTAAAAAAAGAAAGTTGATGATGACCCCGTAAATACGAAACGTCCAATTCCAAGCTGGATACCACCATTGGATAGAGCGGAAAAAGTAGCAATGCAAAAGTGCAATTCAATTTGATATTCAAATTCGTTTTGAAATAAGCTCAGGAAAAAATATTTCGTTTTTTTTCCGGATATCTCCAGAAATACTCAGAATTTTAAAACTTTCTAAATAGCATATTGTTAGGCATCTAAATGCGCAATTTTGCCCTAATTTGACCGACACTGTATCTCTTACGGTTTTCGAGATTCCCATACATATACTCGAATTCAAACCTCCCTGTATTCCCTGTACAAGGTGTCTCGTATTCAGGTCTATGTATGCGGAACTCGAAAATCATAAGAGATACAGGGTTGGTCAAATTAAGGCAAAATTGTGCATTTAGATGCCTAACAATATGCCGTTTAGAAAGCTTTAAAATACCAAGTATTTCCTGAGATATCCGAAAAAAAAAACCGAAATAATGAAATATCGTTTTATTTTTCCACAGATTATAAAAACGGATTTCAAGCTGAATTGCACTTTTGCCTTGCCACTTCTTCCGCTTTATTTAATGTTGGTAACCAGTTTGGAATCCGACGTTTCGTCTTCAAGGGATGATCATCAAGTTCCCTTTTTTAAATAGGAATTTTATTTTTTATCGTTTTCCAGATAATATTGGCGTTATTAATATTAATATGTGTTTTTAATTTTTTTATTCTATTTTTAATTTTAATATTTATTATTTTTTTAAATTACTTGTTTTGCTTTGGGGTAAAAAATAAACGAACCTGTTTATTTCATTTTACTATTTTTTATTTTTATTAGAAATAGAGGATCCAATTTTCCACTTAACCCAAAAACGCAAAATAAAATATTTTTATAAAATATTAAAATTCCAAACGTAACTTAAATTATTTAAAGTTACGTCAAAGCAAAATAAGTAATTTCAAAAAAATAAATAAAAATTAAACTAAAAAAAAATAAAAACACATACTCGTATTGTATATATATATTATCTGAGAAACGATAAAAAAATATAAATTTCGTATTAAAAAAGAAAGTTGATGATGACCCCTTGAAGACGAAACGTCGGATTTTAACTGGCTACCACCATTGGAAAAAGTGACAATGCAAAAGTGCCATTCAAGTTGAAATCCGTTTTAAAATAAACTGAGGAAACAATAAAACGATTATTGAAAAATTCGTTTTTTTCGGATATCCTCGGAAATACTAGGAATTTTAAAACTTTTACTATATTTTATTATTATTAAAAATGAAGGTTTTAATTTTCCACTTAACTCAAAAAGCATAATAAAATATTTTTATAGAAGGAATGTAAAAGTTTCAAAAGTAACTTATACTATTTAAAATTTCCTCAAACCAAAATAAATAAAAAAAAAAAAATTAAAAAAAATTAAAAAAATTAAAAACACATATTCATATTAATAACACCAATATTAAAAATAAATTTCGTATTTAAAATAAGAAAGTTTATTATGACTTCTTGAATACGAAACGTCGCATTCCAAACTCGATACCACCATTGGATAGAGCTGAAAAAGTGAGAATGCAGACGTGCAATTCAATTTGAAATCCGTTTTTAAATAAACTCAGGAAAAAATAAAACAATAGTTCAATACTTCGCTTTTTCCGGATATCACGGGAAATACTCGGAGTTTTAAAACAAACTTCTTAAACGGCCTATTGTTAGGCACCTAAATGCGCAATTTCGCCCTAATTTGGTCGACACTATCTCTTGCGGTTTTCGAGATTCCCATACATAGACTCCAATTCGAACCACCCTGTATCGTTCGCCCAGCCATTGTTGACCCTCGAAACGCATGCAATTGCATGCGTTTCGAGGGTCAACAACGGCTCTGCGAACTATACCGGTTGACCGTATAAACTAGCATCCCACGTAACTCTTTTATTTTTTATTATACGGGCAAAATAAAAACACTGACATCTAGCTTATGGAAAACCAATATAGGAAAGTGCAAACCGTTTTGTTCCATCTTTAGCCGTTTAGATTTTACAAGCTGTTAAGCTTGGTAAATGGTTGATTTTCAATATTTCAAAAACCTTTGGAGGTATAGAACATTACTCCTGAAATATGTCTAGAATTTCTCGCAAAGTACAAATATATAATAATATACAGGGTGTTCTATAAGAAAATCGAAACTAAATGTCAACATCTCGTAAACGGTAGGTCTGACAACGTCGCAGATATCACTAGTTAATTCAGAATAATTGTTTATGCTTATATCTCAAATTTGAAGCCGTTTGATACAGGTGCGTCTGAGCAAAATAGCCATTTCCATGCTTTTGTACCACACTGTATATCAAGATAATGCAACTATAAAATTAAACAACGTAAAAACGGCTGAACTAAATGTCAAATTATATGGTATATTTGAAATCAGAATAAAAAGATCTTTCATTTTAGCCAGAAATATACAGGACATTCTATTAAAAATACATATACTTTTCGTCGCACCCCATTTATTATTCTGTGGAAAATTACCGGAAATTAGAATCCAGATTTGGAAAGGAAAAAATTTGCCCTGTATGTCTGTTTATTATTTTTGTCATATGATAAGACATAACAAAGTTAAGGGGGGTGCTGGTTTATATGAAGTCACTCGGTAGATAACCAAAACTCAACAATATTTTAATTATATTTATAAGACCCTTGCAAGCAATATTTTTGAAATATAAATAAAGAAATTAATTATTATGACTTTTTGTTTACGACCCTTCGGGAAAAAATTATAAGTTGGCAACGTTGTAATCAATTAAAATGATATTCTAAGGTTGAATAGATATCAAATAGAGAAACCATTCCCAGACATAAAATATTGTGTATCCTAATTTAAAAAAATATCTTTAAATGTTGAGATAAAATTTGAGCACCCTGTCCATAAGCAAATTTCAACAATATTTTAACTTTGTTACTTTGTTTATAAGACCCTAGTGCTAATGCCTGCAAACAATATTTTTGAAATATATTTAAATTGATTAATTATGATGACTTTTTGGTTAAGACCCTAAAAATATGAAAAATTTCGGGAAAAAAATTATAAGTTGACAATGTTGCAATTAATTAATTCTAGGGTTGAATAGACACCAAATAGGGAAACCAATCCCAAACATAAAATATTGAATAACCTAATTAAAAAAGGTAAAATTATATTGCCCCTTCTTTTATGAAACACGCTGGATAGTTGAGACAAATTTTATATGTGCCTTTGAAAACTAGGGCATTTTTATATTTGCGTCATTTTAAATCTTACAGCTAACGAGATATCAAAGAATTACGCACCAAAAAGACACTCAAATCAATTTTTTTGCACTAATGTAAATAATAAAATATTATAATCAATGAGGGACTTGAACGTTTAAAGTGCAATTTTTGAGGGAAAATGTCACAGTTCGGCAACACCGCGTAGAACTATTAAAATATTTTGAAAATTATACCTACGTAATTTTCTTAAAATTTTGAGGTCAAATTTGAGCACCCTGTGCAGGGCCATTCCTTGTATTTAGACAGCGTTTAGTGCGGTTATTATACGAGGTGGAAAAAAACTTTAAATACAAAACTTGTAGGGATCGTCCTAAATCGCCAGAAAATGTTCTAAAATATAATACAGGGCTATCGCAAAGTTGATGAAAAATACCAACATTGTAAATTTTTAATGGAACACCCTATATTATATATTAATGAATTCAAAAACATATAATTTGTTGAGATTTGGTTAAGGCGTTTTCGAAATATTCGAGTTTTAAAAACTATAAAAATAACGGCGGTCACATTGAACACTTGTGATTTTTTATAAATTATTTTATAAAAAAAAATATTGTTAATTTTTTGGTTCTATTTTGATAATTGAAAATAAATAAATATATTAAAAATATGTTATATTAACATGTTATATATTTTTAAATTAAATAAAAATATCTATCAATTATTTTTATTATAATACACAGGGTGTTCCATTAAAGATTTACAAGGTTTGTCTTTTTTATCAACTTTGCGATATCCCTGTATTATATTTTAGAACATTTTCTGGCGACTTAGGATGATCCTCGCAACTTTTGTACTTAAAGTTTTTTTTCCACCTCGTATAATAACGGCGCTAGACGCTGTCTAAATAATGAAATGACCCTGTACATAAGCAAATCTCAACAATATATTTGCGGTTTTTTTAAATCTTACAGCATACGAGTTATCAAAGAATTACTCATCAAATAAATACTCTGTATGCATAAAGAATTTCAAAAACTTATATTCAGGGTGTACCACCTAATATGGGAAACAGGTAGATACTCTGGTATGAAAAATATATTTCAATTATTATATTAGTGCGCCTATGAAAAGACTATTTGCATGATAAAACTTTGATTACAGGTCTAAGGTGTGCGTTTAAGTTATTGATTCCAGACAATGACTACCCAATTCAATAAAAAAAAATTAAAGGCCCAACAGGAAAACGCATAGCATTTAAATGTAGCGTCTCAAGACTTTGAGTTTTGATGTGAATAAAAAAGCTCAGCAAAATCTTCCTTGCAAAGAGCTAGACTGGAACGTTGTGTCATGAAACCATATAACAAAAAGACATTTGAAGTCATATTTTGAAATTTAATTCTTAACATGTATTGTCTTTTAAAACCGTCGTAAAAATGTCCTGTTGTTTCATGCATTGGAAATCATAAATGTCTATTATCAAAGATATTTGATTAAGTTCATCATGATAGACTGATGCTATATTTTAGATAATTAGGAAATATGTGAACTAAATCGAATTAACCATTAAACCTATAAATGAAATCCAAATTTTGCTTTTATATTTTAGTTAACAATAATTGTTCTGATCGTAGAATGTCAGCTTGTTCAAGAATCTGCTCTTTCTGTTGGAGCTCTATTTACTAATAAATGCTCTTATTATTATATCAATGTTTGACCAAAAGATTGAAAAGATTATCCGTGCGTGGAAAAAAAATAACACGGCAAACAATTTGTTATTAGTGGATGCAAGACATATTCGTGTTATCACATTGATTGCTTACCTTACTGAAGGGATATGATCTGGTAGGAGCGAAGCCAAATAATATTTGCTTATTAGAAGATAGCTATAATGCGTTCTATTCGGGCACTGCTTGTCAACACGACTACCACTGAGGAAGGCTAAATTTGACTGTAGCTAAGAAACAGAAGCTTGGGGTAGATTGGGGTATATATATATATATAGATTGCTTATTAGTTCCACTCTCGAGCTCTAACTTTACCCGCTCCAACCACTCTAGTAACCCCGCCCACTTTCCGTTACGAGTGCGTATGAGACAAAGTGACCAGAATTTGTGTTGACCAATGCGGGATACAAGAACGGATAAGGTTGAAGACGTCACAGCGATAAAATGTTCGGTATTGGCCGCAGGTAATGCGCCGCAGGTAATGCGCCGTTGGCGATAATTTGTCGGCGCGATTTATTTTAAATTTTTTATAAGAAATATCTTGTTCCGAAAAAATGTTTAAATACTTCCATCCACCTCTTATCAGTTTCTAACTTTTGCTCCTTCCATTCTTTTAATTTTTCTTCGATTAGATGACGTTTCACAAACCCTACTTTGTCAAACAACTGGTCTTTTGAAACGGCTGCATTAGGAACATGTGACGACACTTTTTCAAAGGATGCTTGCACTTCAACGCAATTTATGCATTTTTTAAAAGCAACAAATCAAATGTTTTCAATTTCTTTAAAAAATGACGAAAATAATTAGACAGTAAAGACAATTTTTATCAAAACGTACCTTGTATTGTTCAGTCCATAGTTCTAAATATTCCAGGATATTTGCATAAAATAGATTTACGTGCTTTAAGAACTCCTTTTTATCGATATCTACCTTTCCAGCTAGCTGTTTTTAGGTTTTCTTTGTCATTATTGGCAAATTTTCTTCAAATAAGCGTTGTTTGTGTGATTATTAACGATAATAATTCTTTTAAAACTTCCGTCAAACTGCTTTTATCGTGTTCTATATTAAAACAATCTTCCAAAAATATCAATATTTGGGTGATAAATGTGATTAAATGTGCCAAGATGCAAAAATCAAAATTATTGTTAATAAATAACTCAAATGAAAATTTGTGATAAAAAAGCAAAGAGCCAATGCCAAAAGTAGGTATATATAAAAAATTGGCATGAAGGTAGTTCATCCACTACCTTCATGCCATTAATATCCGAAGTATGTTTTATGTAGATGTTAGTTTGCTATTTTTATTGGACTATTTTTATTGGACTGTACTAATTTTTAATTTGTGATTGTCTTATATGTACACTATGTAATTGCTGTTATGTGCCATACGATAAATAAATAAAAAAATAAATCCGAAGTACCATCTGTTAAAAAAAAAACAGGTATTATTTTTGCCGCTCCGTGCAGGGGCACAGGCTGTATGGGTCCTGGACCCGACTCTGGGAATGTTACTTACTTCAGAAAAAAAATCGAAATAAAGTAAAAACATGATGACCAGTAAGGGTTACTACTATTCGTTGCACAAATCTGGACTGATCAGTTGCTTTACCTTTGCTTAATTTAATCATCTGAAATTTGCCAATTTCCAAAATGCTTTATTTTACACAGGCACATTATCATAAATTTTGCGCACCCTATATGCAATACCTCAGATTTAACATTGCCTAGTTTCGTATCAAGCACCAACTTTTACCAACAGTAAACTTTTCTGAGAAGTTAATGTTAAAAGAAAAATCCATATGCTGCAGACGTAAAAATCCACACTATACAGGGTGAAACAAATTCACTTCTCACTATTGGAATCTCGTAGACGGTAAGAGATACAGCAAAGTTTAAATTGAAGCAAAGTTGCGTAATTTAGTACCCAGTATTTTGACATTTTTAAGTTTGAGATATTTCTAGTACTTCTGTAGATATCCGAGAAAAACCGAAATTTTCGATTTTTGTTTTTAAATTTTTGTGACGTTATTTCTGGAAATATCAAAAAGATATTAGCACGTTCTATAGGCACTTTTTAACGATCTATCCAAAGATGTTGTCAGTTTTCTAACTCAACGTTTCGATTTCTCAGAACCATCATCAGGTTAATTTTTTAAATACGGACCTATAATGTTTATCATTTTTTTTTGCATATCTAAGGGGTAATTTGGTAAAATCCATCACCAGGTAATTTTAATTTCTAGGTATTATTAACAAGATGAACACCTCATACAATTTACAATACTAACAGGCGCGGATTGAGTCGATATCTCAAATTAAAAAAAAAAACCTCCGGCAATTCTGCCAATAACGCCTACAAATTAAAAATATCTGTTAATGGATTTTACCAAATTACCCCTCAAATATGCAAAAAAATTGATAAAAATTAAAGGTCCGTGTTTAAAAATTTGGCTTGATGATGTTTCTGAGAAATCGAAACGTTGAGTTAGAAAACTTACAACATCTTAGGATAGACCGTTAAAAAGTGCTTCTAGAAAGTGTTAATATTTTTTTGATATTTCCAAAAATAACGTCACAAAAAAATAAAAACTAAAATCGAAAATTTCGGTCTTTCTCGGATATCTCCGGAAGTACTCCAAGTATGTCGAGCTTCAAAATGTCAAAAAACTGGGCACCAAATTACGCAACTTTGCCCCAATTTAAACTTTGCTGTTATCACTTACCTTTAACGAGATCTCAATAGTGAGAAGCGAATTTGTTTCACCCTGTATACTCCCGACTTAAACCATCATTATTTATTGCGATTTGTTCAATTATGTTTAGTTCTTTGTCATAATCTTTTTTATTGCGAAGAACATGTAGTAATCTATATAGGTGCTCGTAGCTATTGAAAGCTGAAATTTTAGATCTGGAAGGATGATTCAAATTTAGGATAAAGAGAGAATTTTATGCTTTTATTTATTTTTGTTAAAGTTAAATTTAAGTTTATAGAATTGATATTCTCTAATTCAAATGCAAATTGTAATGACGGTTGTAATGAATTTCTATATTCAAATTTGGACTATATGGTTTATGGTATCTATTGGTAGTTGAATACTCTGAAATAACTTTTGGACATCAAAGGAAATGAATGCCAAATTTTCTGGTAATTCTAGAGATTTGATATTCTTTTGCTGAGTATTTGCAATTATGTGTTATTATGCTAATTAGTTTTTTAGATATTTTGTATGACGGAGATGACATAAAAGATACTACCGGTCTAGTTGGCATTTTTATTTTAACTAAAGAATATAATTTTGTTACTAATGGGTTCATATTATGGAACAAGTTATATTTATCAGAATCTGTAAATACGTTGCTGTTTTTATCTACGGCTTTAAGTTATTTTGTTGTAATTTGTGCTTTATAGATTTTACTGGCTGTATTTCACTCGTAACTGAAAAATTATCTTTAGTTAGTTCTAGTTGTTTTATCATTTTTGCAAAACAATGTTAATGGTAGTTAGAACTCTCAATATCGGCTAATACCAATTCAGTGTCGACTCGTAGTTGTTCAAAAACCGTATTATTTTTGCTCGAATTTTCGTTTATACTATAACTGAAACCTTTATTTAATAATAAAACTAAATTTTTTTGTTGAAAAAACTACATCTGTTAAGTTCATACATCTTTCGTAGAAAGTGTGATTGGAATATGCTTTTCTCCATGGAATGTTGTTAATATTAATTTGTAAAAATAAATAACTGTTATATAGCCAAACGGATTTATAACTTGCTATTTAAACTCTTATCGAAAAATTTTATAGAAGCTTTTCGATCGACCCTGAGACAACGCAGATCCTGGCGCAAACCGATTTGAGATATTTCTTTCCGTTACCGAGACAATTAGGAAAATATAAAAATCACGTTTCATCGATTCTAAAAAAAAAAAACGAAACGTCATACGATCAAACAGAATCCGGCACAATAAAGAACCGCATGAGACCCATCTTTTTTCCATTTAATATTTACTTCTAACTATTACCATTTTCGAATTACAGCCGATTTAATGGAAATCTCGATTTTTTAAAGGCATATATTATACCCATTAATTTTTCCATTGCTGCACAGAAAAATCGTACAACTTTTTTGATGCAACAATCGAACTCCCCGCCCCCAAAAACTTTTTTCTAAGGTACCAACGTCAAAATTTCAATTTTTCGAAAAATATTTAAAAAAAAATGTCTGTCGTTTTTATAACGGAAACGGTTAGAGAGATCCATTTACATGTTACTAATATACAAATAATATTCTCAAAATGATGTACAGGGTGTTAAAAAAATTAAATTTTACACAAATTACATTTTTTTGAATATATTTCGTTACAGAAAAATCGTACGACTTTTTAGATAGGAAAATCGAACTCCCCGCACCGAAGTACCCCTTTCTTAGGTACCCATAAAAATTTCATATTTTCGAAAATACTTTTGATTTTTTTTTCGATTTTATTACGGAAACGGTTAGAGAGATCCATTTACATGTTACTGACATAGAAATGAAATTTTTAAAATGATATACAAGGTGTTATAAAAATTATTTTCACAAAAATTGTCGTTTTTTCGTACTATTTCTGTACAGTAAAATCGTACGATTTTTTGACACGAAAATCCAACTCCCCGCTCCCAAAACCCCGTTCGTAAGTACCCACGTAAAAATTTCAATTTTTCGAAACATATTTTTGAAAGTTTTTTTTTTGTTTTTATAACGAAAACGGTTAAAGGGATCCACTTATATGTTACCAACTTACAAATAAAATTTTTGAAGTCATATACAGAATTATTCTTAAAAAAAATTCTACTTTTTCTGAAATATTTCAGTAGGGAAAAATCGTACCATTTTTTAGATAAAAAAATCGAATTCCCCGCACCCAAATACCCCTTGCTAAATTACCCATGTCAAAATTTGAGTTTTTCAAAAAATATTCTTGAAAATTTTTAGATAAATTAAATTCGACTAGATAATTTATGTATGGGTCGACTTGTTATTTGGTTCATGAAGCATTTATAGGTGTAAAATGTTGTTTCTCGTATTGGCGTAATCAAACTTTCTGGGCCTTATAACCATAGCAGTACTATATCATGGGAACAGACTTGTATCCTACAACAATCAACAAATTAACGAGCTTCTGAATGGTACATCTTATGGCTTCGCTTGTAAATGGGGGATTTCAACAAATCTATATATCAGTGAGCGAAAACCCAGCAACTATGTCCGAAAGAAAAAAAAATGGGTCAACATAAGAAGATGGCGTAGCCATCAGACACTTTTTAATTCACCCGACTATTATTTCTAATGAATTAGCAAATATTTTCATGCATGTGTTTCAAGGCAACTTCTTCCTGATGGTTGACAGAGTTTTTTCTTCTTCTGCTTCCCTAATCACACTCGAATTTATTTTACTCTTTATTTTACTTTAATTTTCTTTAAAATGGCTTTGTTGTCATATGCTATAACTATCTCGCAAGGGTGTTGACCGGGGGGAAGGGGGGGGTGGGCTGGGAATGTAACCGACTCATATTGCAACATACCATGAGGGTGCCGAATCCTTGTTTTTTTTAAGGATTTTAATGACTTTTGGCTAAAAATTGCGAGTGGTACTCTAAAAATGAAATTAACGATCCATTTTCAGTTCAGTCAGAGAGTGTATGCATGTGATAAAAAGTATTGTTCCCAAAACAGTTTCCTGGGGTACTCCTATTTTTATATTAAAGATCACTAATTGTATCACCAATACTTAGATATTGCTTCCTTTTATTTAGGTAGCTCTCAAAGACACTCAACACAGTGCCTCGAATACCAAACTCAAACAGTACATTTAGTAGTCTGCTATGAGGCACCTTGTCGGATGCCTTTGCTAAGTCCAGAAATACTGCGAGACACTTTACACTTTACTAAATTATCTGTTATTTGTTTAGTAAGTTCGTAGATCGGAAGTCTCATAACCGCTCAAAAATCCATACTGCTTTCTTGAAAGGACATGGTGTATTTGGTGGTAAGTTTTGAAAAATGAATTATTAAGCTTATGGTGTGGTAGTTACTTATATTTGATTTGTCCCCAGATTTGAAAATTGGTGTCATTATCAGCATAAAAGCCGATAATTTTATTTTCCAGTTCCAATAAATAATTTGCAATAATATCGGATGTTTTTCCAGGTAAATTGACAAAGTCAATAAATTTAATTTTAATTTAATGACATTTTTGACAATTGCTTCGCATTTATTCTATTACAAGAAAACTGTTTGGCAAATAACATTTGAATTATATTCGAGGTGCAGTCCATTGACCGAAAACTTTGGTTGTGGACAACGGTATAGAATGTAAATAAAGCCACTAAAGCTGCTAAAGATGTTTCAGTGTGTCCGAATTCAGCTGATTTAAAATAACTGTCATTTCTTGATAACGCTTCGACAGATAAGAACTTCTTATGCTTATCACTAATAATATGTCGCGTATATCTGATTTTCCTCCACTAGAGATTGAAAGTTGACCATTGCATTTTTTTGCAAAATACCGTAGATTTGTTTTCTTAATAAAAGAAAATACATTTTCAAGGTTCACAGTAAATTTGCATATTCTTTTGGACATTGTAGGTAAATAGAGAAATAACCGAAACTAAAACCAAAATTCTAAATTTAAGTAGATAGGTACCTTTACTACTCGGGAAATAGTACCGGAGAACATAAAAACGGTGTGGAAATCATGATAAAAAAAGAACTACACTCATGTGTCTCTAACTTTGTGCCCTATAATGAACGAATGGTAATGGTACAGTTAAAAGCCCACCCTTTAAATATAAATATAATTCAGATCTATGCCCCAACCTATGCCCTAGGCGTTCTATTCAGATTTGGAAGCTTTAACAAAAAGTATAAAAAAGCACGAAGTAATAATGGGCGACTTTAACGCCATAGTTGAGAAAAGAGGAACATACTATAGGGAATTATAGGTTAGGAGTAAGAAACGAAAGAGGAGACCGGTTAGTACAATATTGGCAAGAGAAACAACTAGTCATCAAAAACACCTTTTACCAATTACTCCCAAGGAGACTTTAAACATGGACTGCGCCTGGAGACAACGAAAATAACCTGATAAGAAACCAAATTGATTACGTCCTTATTAACAAAAGATTTAGAAATGGAATTTAAAGCGCAAAAACCTACCCTAGTGCTGATGCAGACTCCGACCATAATTTACTTCTAGTCAACATTAAAATAAAATTGAGAAAATAGAAGAAAAAAGTAAAGCTCAAAAACTAGATTTATCAAAACTCGAGAGTGAAACCTGTCAGCAATAAATAAATGAAGCAATCGCACAAACATTTCTTGAAATGAAGACAGCTGTGATAAACGCAAGTGAAACGGTTGTTAGAAGACAGAATCAAATTGCAAAACATGTTTGGATGACACCAGATATTATACTCCTTATAGACGAAAAACTCATTTACAAAAATACAAACAAACAAAAATATAATCAAATGAAAAAAACGAATAAACTACATGATTAAGGCAGCTATAGAACGCTGGATAGAAAAAAATGTCAAGATATAGAAGAGCTGAGCATGAAACACGACACAGGAAACCTATGCAAGAAACTGGAAGACATTGCTGGCAACACATGGAAGAGAATACCACTGGAAATAAGAAATTCAAATGGAGAACTTCAGTTATCAGAAGAAGACAAAAGAACAATATGTGAAGAATACATAAAAGACTTACTTGTAGATAATAGATAAGAAATAAACGAAACAGCACTAACTGACGACAGGGATGATAATAACTTACAAATTCTGAAATCAGAAGTGGAATACGCAATTAAAAACTCTAAAAGTGGTACAGTTCCAGGACCAGTTGAAATTCCAGCCGAACTAATGAAAAACTTGAATGATAAAAATATAGAGTGTCTAACCAAATTATTTAATAAAATATATAATGAGGGACAAATACCAGACGAATGGTTAAAATCTGTCCTATTACCTATATCCAAGAAAAATAATCCTTGCCATGACTGCCGATTAATTAGCCTTATGAGCCACACATTGAAAGTTTCACTGAATGTTATTCAACAACGTATATATAAAAAATGTGAAGAGCAATTAGACAATACACAGTTTGGATTTAGAAGCGGAATGGGAACTAGAAAAGCGTTGTTTGCAATGACGGTTTTACTGCAAAAGTGCAGAGGATATAATAAAAGCGTGTTCATATGTTACATAGATTACCAAAAAGCGTTCGATCGAGTTCAACACGGCAAGCTTATCCACGCACTAAAAAACATAAACCTAGTTCCCAAAGATATTATTCTATAGAAAAATCTATACTACAACCAAACAGCTGTAATACGGGTAGACGACAGTGAAACAAACCAGAGAGAAATTGAAAGAGGAGCTAGACAAGGCTGCATTTAGAAATCAAAGGAATAAAAACACCTATCTCTTGCAAAATTCAGAACTGCTTTTCTGAATCTCTCGGCCTCCTCATCATTCCTTACCTCCTGAGGCAAAAGTTAAAAAGCCTTTATGCATCTATAATATGGACCCCTAGAAAGCAGAACTATGGTGAGGAATCCTGAGTTCATTTCTGCCTCTAGTCACTATTGACATCTCATCCGCATAACCCTGTCTGTTTGTCATAAAGAATTGTTGGTTTTTACCAACAAACATTACTAAACCTACAAAGTATAAGGCTGGGGCTGTTAAAATTCCCAACTCTCCGAAAAAAGGTCTACAGGAAGTTCTAGGGTGTAAGCGCAACATGCATCTGATAATTCTTTTTTGAGCCCTGAATATATTAACTGAATAGCGAGTTGAACCCCAAGCAGATATTCCATAGCTCAATTGAGATTGCACATAAGAATAATAAAATGTTTTTTTATTACGCATGCATCATAATCAACGATTATCGCACGCTGCAGCGTGCATAAAATGATGTTTATGATGCGCCTACTTTTTTAAAGGTTGCTATAGAAACATTTGATCATGTCAAATGTGACAGATTATTATATTCGTCAATATAGCCCTTAAGTTTAATATTTAAAATATTTTTGAGATTATGATGCATTCGTAATAAAAAATAGCGTATGATATACGTGTATAAGAGGCCTTTAAAGCCCTTGCGACTTACAAAACACTCCGCTGCGCGTCGTGTTTTGAAATATGTCGCGCATGCTTTAAAGGCACTCTTATACACTTATATCATAATATACTATTAAACTATCTAGAGACACTATATTACGGAGTCTTCTAATTAATGCACAAGCAGTGTTTAGTTTAGCTTGATGTTTTAGAATATGTGCTTGCCAGCTTATTGTTGCGTCCATATGAACCCCAAGGAATTTTATTGAATCTAAGTTTGGTATAGACCGATTTTGAAAATTAACATATAAAGATTCATTATGCATTATAGGGAATTAAACCTGTTTTAGTACCATTTAATTTAAGGGAATTTTGTTCACACCAACCTGCCATCACATGTATCATTTGTAAACAAGCCACCGAGAGTCCTGAGAGGGAAGAGGCCGTCAATACAACCGATGTGTCATCAGCAAACTGACAGACCAGAGAATCTCCCAAGACACCCGGTAGCTCATTCACAAATAGTAGGCAAACAGTGGACCTAATATAGAAACCTGCGGAACCCCTTTGTGTATGGCTGTTGTGTTAGAAAGATAATTGATACCATTAACTTTAAGGCTTACTGTTTGACACCTGTTTTCCAAATATGATTTAAGTAGTTGAAGACTCAGGCCTCTTACACCATACCATTCCAGTTTTTTTAAAAGTAGCTCATGGTCTATGGTGTCAAATGCCCTTGAGAGGTCAAAATACAAGCCTGCCACCGTTTCATTTTTATCGAGATGTTCAAATATCTCCTTTAAAGAGTAGTAAATTGCCATGTCTGTAGACTTACCTGGCAGAAACCCAAACTGGCTTTCTGCAAGAACCCCACAGTTGACAATGAATGGCAGGAGTCTATTGTAAATTGCCCTCTCAAAAACCTTTGATACTGAGGACAACAGGGATACTGGCCTATAGTTGTTGGATTCATGTTTGTCACCCTAAACACTGGCACCAATTTTGCAACCTTCAGAGAGTCTGGAAAGTACCCTGAAGAAATACAATTGTTAATAATAAAAGCTAGGGGTCCACAAATACTGTAAGCAATGTGTTTCAATAAAAATATAGGAACATCATCCATTCCAGAGGAATATTTGTTTGGTAAGGCCATAATTATTCTAAAAATTTCATTCGAGTCTATACTGGTGTAAAAAATAAAGAATGGGGATATTTGGCATTTTTCTTAAAACTCTCTACACTGGTGACATTTTTTGTTCTAATTGACAAGTTAAACTAATTTGAGAAAATATTAACTATTTGATGTGGATCTTCAATTATTTCTTTATCGGTGAAGCGAAGAGTGATGTTATTTTGTTTAGATTTTTTATTACGTTCTTTATTAAAAATAGCCCACATTGTTCGGCTTTTATTTTGAGAGTTACATATTTTATTTTCATTTTGAGCTTTTTTAGAATCTGATAAGAACTTTTTATAATTTTTTTTCTCTGTTTTATATTGATTTAAAATGCTCTGACTGTTTGTTTGTCTCAAACAACTTTATTTGTAAAATGTCTCATTCCCATGTTAACCCAGCATGGAGCCTTTTTCATTCTGCTTGTACAAACCGGAAACGATATATTAACATGAGAAACTTAATTTTTTAATTGACCGTTTATCACACGAGTTTATTTTCGTACGTGTCGATTCAAAAATTCCATCATCAGGAAATTTAAATAAAATACTCTCTGTTTTTTGATTGCTTTTTTTTTAATAAATATATTTGACCGTTTAAATTATATTTCTAACAAAAAGAACAAGTATTGTTAAATAATATTGAACAATTAAAAATAAGTTTTTTAAAACTTACACAAAAAATGCTTATTACTTAAATATTAAAAAAAGATTGATTGCCAAAGGAGGGTTAGAAAACAATTTAAAAAATAATCTGTTCATAGTTTGTGGACACTTTTTAAGTATTCTGGTTGGTATAAGAATGCGCTGCCAAAGTTTATAGAAAAAACATACACAATAATTATTGTTAATTCTTACATTAAATTTCAGTTTATTCAGTTTATCAATACATATAAATCAATCATTACAAAATTTAGATTTTTTTGTTTTTTACTAATAACATTATTTAGTTTAACAATTTGATACCTATCTGATAGATAGCTCTCAAGCAGTCTCCCTGCAACTCCCCTTATGCCACAATTTTCAAAAACTTCAGTGAGCCTGCTATGGGGAACAGTATTAAATGCCTTTGCTAGGTCCAAAAATACAGAAAGACATTTTTTGTTATTGTTTAAGTTCACAGCTTTAGTTGTAGCCATCAACAAAACCGAATTTTTGAGGTGATATTATGTTATTATTTTTAAAAGAACTGCTTAGTCCTTCCTTAAAACATTTCTCAAATAATTTGGCAAAAATGCTCCAGAGACTTATTGGTCTATAGTTACTAATGCCTTTTTTATCCCCAGATTTATGAATAGGTGTCACAATTGAATTTTTAAATTCACTAGGGACTATTCTCTTCTCAAAAATTAAATTAAAAATATGCAATAAAGGAATAATTTTTTTACCCTAAATGGGCTTTCTTAATTATTTCTACTTTAACATCATCATGTCCCGGTGCGCTGTTGTTTTGCAACATATTCGATTATTTAATTTTTTGTTACAGGAAGAAAAAAAAATAATTTGGTATTGGCTGATCTCTATGGTTGTTATTATTAGCGGAAGGGATAACTTCTGCCATTTCTATTCCACATTTACAACTACATTAAAAAAAAAACGGTAGGTATATGCGTAAGACCACACAATAGAAGTGAACACGTAAAAAGACTGGTATTTGCTCCAGATTATTCGTTGTTCCACTAATAATATATTATGTGGTGATGTGTCGTGTCTATACTCGAATTGGCGAAAAGTTTAAAGTCAATTAGCTCACCCTGTATTAAAGGTATCATCCTTTCTAAAGTATAGATATAAAGATATTTTTTTCGCGAAATCTGTGATTTTACATTTTTCGTTAAAAGTCCATTTTCCCATTTTCCAAATAGAGAAGCTTTTAGAGAATTTTTTCCCTCTAAATTCCTTTTTTACCCTTGCTACTGTTTCGATGCTAGAACGCCGACCCAAAATGACCCCTTTTTCAAAAATACACACGTCCAAAGAAAATACTGGCCATTTTCCGACTCTCGCCAATTTCAATAGGGTCGGAAGACCATCGAAAGCAACGTGTATAGAAAATTTTATCAAATTTCATCCATTGTTAGGATAGATGCCATGTATCAAAGCAACTCAAAGTTTACAGAATAAAATAGTTTTTCTGCAGACTTTGCTACTGCTAATCTCTTGCCAACTGCCGCGCGACCTAAACCTGAACCCGAGCACCGAAATCGGTTTATAGTCCAATAAAAACATTAGGTGATAACCTTCGACCCATAAACAGGTATAGTGCCAAATAAATGAAAAACAAAGGGCAATAAAGTGACCGACAAAGGACAATAAACCGACCGCTCGCTTTCGGTGGCACGGCGGCGCCATCCACAGAAAGCGAGAGGTCGTAAAATTCTAATGAGGGTTAAACTCGCAAAGACCTCTGATAGAACGCAATCACCATCAACTCATTATACCCATGCCTATTCTAGGGAGCTGTTCCACAGGTAATTCTAGAGTAAACCGTGAATCAAAATGGTGAATTCAATTAAGTAACTATATCAGAACACAGAAATACTATTCAACAACTTAATAACACGTTCCAAGACTTGGTTGGTCAATTAAGACTTGACGTAGCCAAGTCCAACCTCATACTGAAATTAATAAATAATTTTTAAAGAACAACGAAGATAATAATTGCTATTCCAACTCTATTCTCGCGTCGCGTCGGCCTCCTCCTCAATGGAGACGGAATACTCGCCTACTCAACAAAATTTTCCCAGCTCTAAGCAAAAAAACCAGAAACGGAAATGGTTCCCCCTAATATCCCCAAATTAAATCTAGCCCATATCAAGGACTTCAGAAATCCAAGCAAAACAAGCCCCGGCAGCTACGCCCACGCCCCCCGTACGTCTTGGAGAATTCTGGCCAAAAAACTATGTCGATCTACAGCAACTCAAATCAAATATTTCCTACCACTCCCGACGATCATAGGACAATCACCAACTATCTGAAGTTCAGAAATCATGAATACTATTCTATTCATTCAAATTCCAGGAAAAAGTGGACTGAACGCGCCAAAACAAGTTTTTACTTCAAAAATTGAGTCCGCAGCAGACACTGTACATCTCGTGTAAAAATGAAAAATAATCATTTCCGAAAACATATATTTTGGCATATGTTCTCTTAAATGAATATAAATATACTGGTAACCGGATAAAGATCGTTTTGGCAGCGTCATCGGTTTTAACGTCCGTTCAAGTTAATTAAGACAACATTAAATACATTTTCTGAAGATATCTATAAAATTCTGTAGATTGTTCGTGATATATGTCTACTATGAACGTGTTAAATATGATTATGTAATTAAAAGCGCGAAACTTCCCAAAGTGGTCTTGGTCATTTACATTTCGTAATAGCCGAGTCGAGCAGATTATTCTGGTCGTTTTTGTTAGTTCTAACTATGAAGAACCGTTCGATATTGGTAATTCCAACTAATTAAGGTCCGGATAAGTAGGGATTAAAAAATTAGAAAAACTTTCCTTAATGAAACACCATAATATATGGAAAACACTTAAAAGGAAACACATCACAAATAATATTCAGCAGTTCGAATTGAAGTAATGAAATATTTATATTATAACTTCATTTATTTATATATTTATTTATTGTTTATACTTAACAGATTTACTATGCGTAAATAAATGCTATTATAAAGTACAACAGTAATCAAACACATTAAGCAGGAACAAATATTAATGAAGTATTTAGAGTATCTCCCTAACCACTGCTTTAAACTTATTATAATTCATACGGAATAGATCCACATTGTCCTGCTGTATATCGTTATAAATTCTACATATGTTATACAACGGTGATGCTAATTGACGGTTATTGTGGGCTACATCAGGTATGTAAAAAGATACTGGGTTTCTGGCATTAAAACTTAAATTTTCCAGCAATGCAGTATCATCTGAAAGGCCATTGACTATTTTATGCAAATAGATCATGCATGATAACTCTCTACGTTTGGTCAAAGGTTGAAAACCATATCTGTTACAAAGTGATGATGAGGACATGGTAAAATCATATGCCCACTTTCTTAAAGTAAAGGTATCGGACCATTTTATTTTGTACCCTTTCAATAGAATATTTATGACATTCATAATATGGGCTCCAAATTATACATGCATACTCTAATATGGTCCTATAACAAATGAAAAATACAACTGTTTCATGCATTGAAGATTTTTAAAATCTTTGGTATTTCTTACAATGAATCCATACATTCTACAAGCCCTATTTGCCACATCAGCCACATGAATGTTGAAAAATAATCTCCAGATCTCTTATTTGCGTGACGCGAGAAAGTAAACAATTATTAATATGAGAAATAATAGTGGACCCAGATTGGATCCCTGTGGTATGCCTGAGGTTGGCTTAAAAGGGCATGACATATAGCCTTTCATGGATACAGTAAGCTGACGATCGTATAGATACGTTTTTAGAAATTTTGTCAAGTTGTGGAGGAAACCAAACTCCTTATCTAATTTATCAAGTAGTATTTCAAAAGATACCCTATCAAAAGCCTTTTCGAAGTCCGTATAGGCAACATCCACCTGACCGCGCCTATTTAAGCCATCTGATATACTTTGGGTTATTGGTAATAGATAACTTGTGGTTGATCTTTGCTTCATAAATCCGTGTTGATACATACATATATTGTGTTGCACGGATAAATAAGTGTACTTAAAAATAATTGATTCGAAAATCTTACTAGGTATCGATAATACAGCAAATGGGACATCTGATTTGTCTCCTTTCTTAAAGATTGGACATACCTTGGCCCTTTTCCATTCATCAGCAAACGTGTTAGTTTTGAGGCTTAAATTAAATAGAATTAGTAAACCTTTGAATATAAACGATGTAATACCATCTGGTCCAATTGCTTTACCGTTTTTTAGTTCATTTAAAGACTCCAAAACGTTCCCAACATTAATGCTATTCAGTACTACCGGCAAACAGTTAACATTTAATTTAATGTTCGGATTGCTATGTGGGTTTTGAGTATATACACTATTGAGTATTCTGCAAATGCGTTACAGATATCCTTACCTCCTTGATATTCAATATCGTTCAAATACATTTTATTGAGAATATGAAGGGAACCCTTTTTATTGTTTATAAATGACCAAAACGAGCGCGAATCCATACCAATATTGTTTTGTATTGTATTTGGATACGTCAGTTCTGCAGTTCTAGTATCACGTTTTAGTTCCGCTCGAACTTTTTAAATTGCATATATATTAAATTATTTTTATTTTTATTGTATTTTTTCCTTAATTTTTCTTTAAATTTAAGTTTGTTTATAATTGATATGTTAAACCAAACGGGGTATTTTTTTGTTTTTTGTTTAGATTTTGGAATATGTTCATCAAAGTTATTGTATATTTTAATGTAGAAATCATTTACGGCCTCATTTACATTGGTATAAGATTCGAGGTACGCCCAGTCTGTTCTGTAAAAGCTGTGGTATAGAGATAGATAATCAGCCTTCCTAAAGTTGTAAGAGGAAGCAACGGAGTTTAGTTCTCTCGTTCTAGAGTTTGCTACAGATGTATATATTTTCAAAGTAGGATAGTGCTTGTCCTCCGACACTAGCCCACAATCATTACGGAGGACGCGACAATTTAGTCTCGAAATTACGACATCTAATAGGCGATTCATATTGTTAACTATTTGATTAAACTGAGTTACATCGAAAAAATTCAAAAATTGTGTAAAACTCTCTATTAATTTATCGGTTTTACCAGTATCATAGTTTCGTTTTAACTTTGTTAAATTCAAGTCACCTATTATGATTAAGTCTGAGTTAAACAAGTAGTGTTGCCTTTCCAAGAAGTCATATAGATTTTATTACGAGTGTAGAGTGCAGGACGGTGTGACATACACAGCAAATATATTTCTCACAGCTCAGCACGGAGATCTTATTGGTAGTTAAGTGATTTTTGATCTGCTCGTCACTGCAATCCGAGGATAAATTTCCAATATAATACCATTTACGGTCGCTCGCAGCAGATATTGTAGAACTAGAATTGTCTGTTCCCCTAATTGAGGGGGTCAGAAGCCAAGGGGTCCAAGTCGAGTTTTTGCCAAAATGGGGTTAAGTGCAAAAATTGAAACTATACCCCAGATAAACCCACACCAGATGCGAAACCTCCCACCTAACGCATGAAACAAGAATTCGTTTAAAGCTCCGCCTCCTTGGGATGGCCAGCCATCCCAAGAAATAGTCAGGGCAAGCTCTAGTGTGATTCTAAACGCGAGCAACGCGAGTCTTGTGGTTTAGTCCGAGAGCATTATGAAAAATAACTAATCTTTAATTTTATTTTTGTTAAAAATGCCTGGTTATAAGTGCCATTATTTGAATTGTTCTACTAGAAGCGGTGGCGAAAAATAATTATTTAAATTACCCCGCGATCCTGAAAGGCATGTATAAATGTTGTTTAATGCACACTCCCGCACATTTATTTCCAAAATTATTGTATATTCTAAAATCGAATAAGCACCAAATTCAATTAAATCTGAAAACTGGCAGATACAATGTTATAGTTAAATCTTTTTTAAATCCAACTAATGTTATACAGTGTCCGCCAGAATATTAGCCACATATCGAAAAAATTTGTATTATTATGATATCGGAACTTTTGTTTTAACCAATCAATTCTGCATGTCTGACAATCTAAAAATGCATTATAACATTGAAAATGTTTCTGTTTTCTTAGTATAGGGCCTCAAATCGTGAAAAAGCGCATGCTACATTTGCCACATTAATGACGTCATACGCGTGACAGATCGTGTTAGTTTATTTATTTAAACCTTAATTTGGTTATAACGTATCGGAATCGGTTCAAATGACAAGAATAAATTGGAACTAACTAAAACTAACCGAAAGTTTATTGAACGACTAACCAAAACTAACCAAAACCTACCGGAACAGGTTACTAATATTAAAGTAAGTTAAAACTAATCAAAACGAACCCAATTTTAGCGACTAACCAAAACTAACCGAAAACATTAAATTTGATTATAAGGTATCGGTACTGGTTCAAATAACTAAAATAAATTGAAACTAACTGAAACTGTACGAAAGATGATGGACCACTAACCAAAACTAACCATAAGCGCCAAAACGGTCTAAAATCTATTGGAACAGGTTACAAAAATTAAAGTAAGTTAAAATTAACCAAAACGAACCGAATTTTGGCGACTAACGAAAACAAACCACAAACATTAAATTTGATTATAACGTATCAGAACCGGTTCAGGGACTAAAATAATTTGGAACTGAAGGAAAGTAACCGAAAGTTGATTGAATGACTAACCAAAACTAACCAAAGGTAACTAAAAACACCAAAAGGAGCTAAATCTTATCAGCACCAAAACGGATTAATACGCATCGAAATAGATTAAAAATATTGAAGCAAGTTAAACTAACCCAAGTTAACCGAATTTTGGTGACTAACCAAAACTAGCCAAAAACATTAAAAATGCTTATAATTTGAACCGGTTCAAATGACTAAAATAAATTGGAACTAACTGAATTTTACCGAAAATTGATTAAACGACTAACCAAAACTAACCAATATTAACTAAAAGCATCAAATCAGGCTAAAACGTAACGAAATAGATTAAAAAAGTAAGTTAAAACTAATCCAAATTAACGGAATTTTGGTGACTAACGAAAAATAACCAAAAACACTAAAATTGTTTATAACGTATCGGAACTGGTTAAAATGATTAAAATAAATTAAAACTACCTGAAATTAACTGACAGTTGATTGAACGACTAACCAAGACTAACTAAAAGCAGCAGAAAGGGTTAAAACATATCCGAACATATTAAAAATGTTAAGGTAAGTTGAAACTAACTTTAATTATTCGAATTTTGGCGACTAACTAAAATTAACCAAAACATTAAAATTGGTTATAACGTATCGGATCCGGTTCAAATGACTGAAATAAATTAAAACTAACTAACACTTTCCAAAAGCTGATTGAGTGACTAACCAAAATTAATCAAAATTAACCATAAACACCAAGAAATGCCAAAACGTATCCGAACTGATTAAAGGTATTAAAATAAGTAACTAACCCAAATTAACCAACTTTTGGCGACTAACTAAAATTAACCAACACATTAAAATTGGTTATAAAGTATCTGATTCGGTTCAAATGATAGAAATAAATTAAAACTAACTGAAACTAACCGAAAGCTGATTGAATGACTAACCAAAACTAATCAAAAGTAACCATAAACACCAAAAAGGGCTAAACGTATCGGAACTGATTAAAGGTATTAAAATAAGTAACTAACCCAAATTAACCGAATTCTGTCGACTAACTAAAATTAACCAAAATCATTCAAAATTGGTTATAACGTATCGGAACCTGTTCTAAAATAAATTGGAACTAGCTGCAAGTAACCGAATGTTGATTGAATGACTAACCAAAACTAACCAAAAGTAAATAAAAGCACGAAAACCGGCTAAAACGTTTCGAAATAGATTAAAAATATGGAAGTAAGTTAAAACTAATACAAATTAACCGGTTTTTTGGTTACGAACGAAGAACAGTAAAATTTGGTATAACGTATCGGAACTGGTTCCAATGACTGAAATAAACTAAAACTAACTGAAATTAGCCGAAAGTTGATTGAATGACTTACCAAAACTTACCAAAACTAACCAAAAGTAACGAAAAAGTCTAAAAAAGGCTAAAACACATTAGAACAGATTCAAAATATTAAGGTAAGTTGAAACGATCTTAAATTAACCGAATTTTGGCGGTTAATTAAAATTAACCAAAAACATTAAAATTCGTTATAACGTATCCGAACTCACACTAATTGAAAACTGATTGAATGACTAACCAAAACTAATAACAAGTAACCAAAAACCGGTTCCGATACGTTATAACCAATTTAAATGTTTTTGGTTAATTTTAGTTAGTCATCAAAATTCGGTTAATTTAAGTTAATTTCAACTTACTTTAATGTTTTCAATCTGATTTGATATGTTCTATCCCTTTTTGATGCTTTTGGTTACTTTTGGTTAGTTTTGGTTAGTTGATCAACCAACTTTCGGTTAATTTCAGTTAGTTTTAATTTATTTTAGTCATACTATACGTTTTAGCCTTTTTTGGTGCTATTGGATACTTTTGGTTAGTTTTGGTTAATCGTTCAATCAACTTTCGGTTGATTTCATTTAGTTTTAATTTATTTAAGTCATTTGAACCAGTTCCGATACGTTATAACCAATTTTAATGTTTTTGGTTAGTTTAGGATAGTCACCAATATTCGGTTAATTTGGGTGAGTTTTAACTTAATTTAATATTTTGAATCTGTTCCGATACATTTTAGCCCGTTTTGGTGGTTTTATTTGCTTTGGTTAGTTTTGGTTAGTTATTCAATCAACTTTCGGTTACTTTTAGCTAGTTCAAATTTATTTTAGTCGTTTGAATCGCTTCCGATATGTTATAATAAAATTTAAAGTGTTTGGTTAGTTTTGGATAGTCCTTAAAACTTGGCTCGTTTTGGTTATTTTTAACTTATTTTAATGTTTGTAACCTGTTCCGATACGTTTAACCCATTTTGGTACTTTTGGTTATTTTTGGCTAGTTTTGGTTAGTCGTTCAATCAACTTCGGTTAGTTTCAGTCAGTTCCAATTTATTTTAGTCATTTGAACCGATTCCGATACCTTATGATCAAATTTAAGTTTAAATAAACAAACTAACACGATCTCTCATGCGTATGACGTCATGTGGCAAATGTAGCATGCACTTTTTCACGATTTGAGGCCCTATATTAAGACAACAGAAACATTTTCAATGTTAAAATAACCTTAAAGCGTATTATGGGAATTTCTGTAAAAAAGTCAGTACAGCCATAATAACACAAGATTTCCATGACCGCCTGTTGGGAAAAAAAGAAAGTGAATGGCTATTGCAAATTTTAATTTTTCCTGAACCAGTCCACCAGCAAAACACGTTTTCATTTAATTGGTGCAGACAAACTATTTTAATCTTGAAGAACAATTCTATAATCATACCCAGATTATTTGGTGCAGGCCGCGTATAACCGCCACGTCAAGGTTAAAGTTGGCTGGCGAGGAATTTGCCGACCTTTTGCATCTGGTGTGGGTTTATCTGGGACTATACCTTGAGACGGAAATAATAGTCAGTGACGTCAGTCACTAGTTCGAAAACAGACCAACGTAAGCGGCTTAAAGTAATATTTAATATTTAACAATAAATCTGGTATGAAATGCTCGCAAAATGCCGCTTATTCTAAATGCGGACACAGCGTTCCGGCACAAAACGTGCACCGCTGCCAAGTTCATTGTGGCCCGTATACGTGCGTTACGCGGAGCATTTGAAGCTGCTGTATTTTAACAAAGGTTCGCTATCGACGGTCGTAAATGTACTGATATTTTACGACCGTCGGGTGGAGGTCGCAACGTTGCAACAGTAAACGAGCATGTACCCTGTGAGAGATCTGTTGCATAGTCGCGCTTGCGGGTTTAGGTTATCGTTTTGTTTTAACATTGAAAATGTTTCTGTTTTCCTAAATAGGGCCTCAAATCGTGAAAAAGTGCATGCTACATTTGCCACACATAACGTCGTACACGTGAGAGATCGTGTTAGCTTGATTATTTAAACTTAAATTGATTGTAACGTATCGGAATCAGTTCTAATGACTAAAATTAATTGGAACTAACTGAAAGTGTATTGAACGACTATCCAAAACTAACGAAAAGCACCAAAACGGGCTAAAACGTATCGAAATAGATTTAAAATATTGAAGTAAGTTAAAACTAACCCAAATTAACCGAATTTTGGTGACTAACCAAAACTAACCAAGACATTAAAATTGCTTATAACGTATCGGAACCGGTTCAAATTACTAAAATAAATTGGAACTAACTGGAAGTAACCGAAAGATGATTGAATGACTATCCAAAAATAACTAAAAGCACCAAAACGGGCTAAAACATATCGAAATAGATTAAAAAGATTGAAGTTGAAATAATTAAGTAAGTTAAAACTAACATAAATTAACCGAATTTTGGTGACTAACCAAGAACCTTAAAAATGGTTATAGTGTAACGGAACTGGTCCAAATGATTAAAATAAATTAAAATTAATTGAAATTAACCGAAAGTTGATTGAACGACTAACCAAAATGGACCAAAAGTAACCAAAGGCATCAAAAGGGGCTAAAACAAGTTGAAACTAACAATTAACCGATTTTTGGCGACTAACTAAAGTTAACCAAAAACATCAAAATTGGATATGACGTATCGGATCCGGTTCAAAGGACTAAAATAAATTTAAACTAACTAAACTTAACCAAAAGATGTTGAACCAAAACTAATCAAGAGTAACCAAAATGGGCTAAGACGTATCGGAACAGATTAAGAATAAAATAAGTAACTAACACAAATTAACCGAATTTTTGCGACGACCTACATTATTAACCAAAAACGTTTAAATTGTTTTAACGTATCGGAACCGGTTCAAATGGCTCAAATAAAATGGAACTTACTGAAAGTAACCGAAAATTGAATAACCAACCAAAGCTAACCAAAAGTAACTAAAAGCACCAAAACGGGCTAAAACGTATCGAAAATATTAAAAATATTGAAGTAAGTTGAAACTAATTCAAATTAACCTTATTTTGGTGACTAATCAAAAACACTAAAATTGGTTATAACGTTTTGGAACCGGTTCAAATAACTAAAATAAATTAAAACTAGCTGAAATTAGCCGAAAGTGAACGACTAACCAAAAGTAACCAAAAGCACCAAAATGGGCTAAAACATATCAGAACAGATTAAAAATATTAAGCTTATAAGGTGAAACGAACTTGAATTAACCGAATTTTGCCGACTAACTAAAATTAACCATAACGTATCGGAACCGGTTCAAATTACTAAAATAATTTAAAACTAACTAAAGCTAACCGAAAGCTGATTGAATGACTAACCAAAACTAATCACAAGTAACCAAAAGCACCAAAACGGGCTAAACCGTATCGGAATAGATTGCAAAAATTAAAGTAAGTTAAAACTAATCAAAACGAACCGAATATTTGCAGCTAACCAAAACTAACCAAAAAGATTAAATTTGATTATAACGTATCGGAGTCAGTTCAAATGACTAAAAAAAAAATTGAGCGAGTCTGGTAGTAGTCGAGACACTGATGTGTAAACATTATAATGACATCGGTTGTAAAAAAACGACAGCAGCACGTTGTGTTCCCGAGCGGTCACCCATCCAACTACTAACCCCGCCCGACGTTGCTTAACTTCGTGATCGGACGAGAACTGGCATTTTTAACATACTATGGCTATTGCTTGTACGTGTTAGCTTGGTCACATAATAAAAATTAGGTTTATTAACCAAGTTTAAAATAATAAAAAATCAACGCGAACGAAGCCTCGGGTAAAAGCTAAAAGTGTCCTATGTTCTTTACTATACTCTTGAAAATATCTGTACAAAATTTCATGATGATCGGAATAGTTTATGCGTGAAAACTTAAGAAACAAACAAACAAACACATTCGCATCTGTAATATTAGTTAGGATTATTTTATAATACTTACTGGCAGCTTCGGAGTGGATTAATTCACTGCACAAATTCGACACGATAATCTAATGCCATCAGGAATAACATCAATATATGGACACAGCTTATTTACCTAGTAATTGTGGGCCGACATCCTTAGATTTGGTAAAGTCAATAACCAAATTTTGCAAATTTTAGAAGAGGGCTATGACTCAATATTGTTTTAAACGTCTTTGCATCTGAATAATACTTTTGACAGTTCGTTTAATTTAAAATAATAATATGCTCTTTTATCATCTAAAATCCGTTTAAAAACGATTTTAAATTACAAAATTGTATAAAAATCCGAAAATTCGGACTTTTTAGGACGATAGCCGTGGCTTCTGACGAATTTGTCGTGGATTTTGAAGCGAAAATTCATTTTAAATTCAACCGTCCATTAAAAATAAGCTGTGCTATGGATCCAAATACACTGCGAATATAATAATTAATAAATAATAATTTTGACTGTTCGTTTAATTTAAAATATGCTTTTTTATCTTCTAAAATCCATTTTAAATGGCAAATTGTATATAATACCGCCCTAGCGGCTAGAATCGGTTTACACATTTTCGTCCCATTTGCCGATATTTACCCTCATACTGCCGCGTAAGATGTTTACACATCAATAAGTTGGAACTAACAGAAAGTTGTTTGAAGGACTAACCAAAAGTGACTAGAAATAGCCAAAACGGGCTAAACAGATTCAGAACAGGTTAAAAATATTACAGTAACGTTATGGCTAATTATACATTAATAGATTTTCCAAATTTTTTCGGTTTTCATATCTGCACATTTTTGATGTGTAAACATCTTACGCGGCGGCGGTATGAGGGTAAATCTCGGCAAATGGGACGGAAATGTGTAAAGCGATTGTAACATTATAAGCCGTCGCATTGAGGAGCAAGCTAATCCAGGACGTCCGTGAAGGATTTTTATACAATTTTGCCATTTAAAATCGGTTTTAAACGGAGTTTGGACGATATAAAAGCATATTTTAAATTAAACGAACCGAATAAAGTATTATTCAGATGCCCAGACTTTTAAATCAATATTCAGTCATGGCCCTCTTCTATAATTTTCCTTCTATACCTAAGTTTGTTTTTTTTAATGGACGGTTGAATTTAAAATGAATTTTCGCTTCAAAATCCACGACAAATTCGTCCTAAGCCACGGTTATCGTCCTAAAAAAGTCCAAATTTTCGGATTTTTATACAATTGTGTCATTTAAAATCGTTTTTAAACGGATTTTAGATAATAAAAAAGCATATTATTATTTTAAATTAAACGAACTGTCAAAAGTATTATTCAGATGTCCAGACAGTTAAAATAATATTAAGTCATAGCCCTCTTCTAAAATTTGCAAAATTTGATTATTGACTTTCCCAAATCAAAGGATGTTGGCCCAAGATGAGTAGCTGGTAAAAAAACAAGCTTTGTAGATTTTCGTGTCGAAAGTATGCAGTGAATTAATCCACAGTAGAGTGCTCTAGACGGCCTCAATTCTCCCCCCTCCAATGTTTTGCCCCGCACCCCCCACCGGTGACTGAGATAGATCCCGCTCACTTGATCTTGTGTATTCGACCTTGAATGATATTGACCTTGAATGTCCTTGAGTTTTTGTTGAAGGTGGCGCGTGTCGTTTTTCGTACGATCAGATAAAAAAAAATTATCAAACATTCGAAGAAACTCTGGCCAGGAATATGTTGGTCGCAAAAATGAAGTACATCCTGCTAAATCAGTGAAGGCTTATGATCATAGATGCAGATACAAGTTGGAATCTCGGAAAAAATCTAATGGTTGGGATTTACAGAGTGCCTTCATTGCATTTTGTATACAAAAGTATACTTCAAAAATGCACCGTCGCAACGCTACTTCCCAAAAGAATATTAGCACGTCTATAAAACTTCAAAATAAACGTGTATGTAAGGAATTCTTTTTGAAAACTTTAGATATCAGCCGCAAACGACGTTATAATGTTATTAAAAAGAAGAAAGAATGAGGAGTTTCCCAAACGGATCAAAGAGGTCGACATGTCCCGGGTAATAAAATAGATGAAGTGTCTATAAATTTGGTATCTGGGTCATTATACTAGGAAAGACAATCCAAATCGCAAGTATTTGTCTCCCGAGTTGAATGTAGTGAAAATGTACAAACTGTACAGAGAATTCTGCGCACAAAAAGACGCTGAGTCATTGAAACTGAGCAAATTTCGTGAGATTTTTAACACCCACATTAACTTATCTTTCGACAAACCATATTCAGACACATGTTCAAAATGTGATACATTCAAGACACAAAGAGATGCTTGCGATCCAGAGACAGAAGAAGGCTCCCGTTTAGCCCAAGAACACGATCTTCCTTTACGACAAGCTCAAGCAGCCAAAACTTTAAAAAACAATACTAAGGAATCAGCTAAACAGTGTCCAGAAAAACGTGCCATTTGTTTTGATTTGCAAAAGACGCTCCCCACTCCATACTTAACATGCAGCAAGGTTTATTACTTACGTCAGTTATGGACCTATAATTTAGGCATCCGCGATTTAGCATCTGGAATCGGTACTATGTATATGTGGCATGAAGGAGAAGGCTCAAAGGGTTCTCAGAAAGTTATGTCATGTTTGCTGAAGTATATTCAGAGTTTGCCAAAAACCGTGACCCACATCGGCGCGTTTAGTGACAATTGCGGTGGACAAAACAAAAACAAAAACATATTAAAATTTTGGATGTATATTGTGCAGTATACACACATCGAAAGTGTGAACCACATCTTTCTGGTTTCTGGACATTCCTTCATGGAATGCGACCAAGATTTTGCTGTTATTGAACTGAACCTACATTTTTACTCCCGAGGACTGGGTTACTTTTTTATCAGGAGTTAGTAGCAAGTTCATCGTAGTAAGAATGCAGCCTCAGGACTTTATGTCCATATCGCCCATGGAGGACACGACAAAATCAAATATTAACTTAGCAAAATGACCTGGCTACATTTTGAAAAATACCATCCTTTTAAGTTTTTTTATAAGAACGTCTATAATAGGGATTTGCCCTTTGAAGAAATTGATTTGTCTAAAAAAGCTGGTTCGCGTGGTCGACCCTCAAAAATAGTGCTCCCTGTACTTTACGAGGTACCTCCAAAAATAAAAGCAGCAAAATACACTAATCCCATGCAACTTTTACCGTATATACCACCTATACATCACGATTTTTATAAGTCGTTGAATTCGGGACAAAACACACAAGAGAGGAACGTCAATGACGATGATGTTTTTGGCGATGTCATTGAATCAGATGACGAGTAATGAAAGTATTTTGTTAAATAATAATAAATATCTCGATATGACAACCATCAAGAGTTTTCTTACCCATTTATAAAGAAATTATAACATTTATTTATTAGATAATTGTTTATTAGGTGATAATTCATAATTTTCAAAATAATTTCAATGGGCTTGAAAAAAGTTCGGCCCTGTAAATTGAAATAAATGTCAGAAATCTTTAAAATTATCATGAAACTATAAGGAAAACAATAATAAACAATATCTAAAAAAAAATGCTGCCTTTTGAAGATTTAGATTTTTGTACTGTAAAAATGACTTTCAATCAAAATATCTCAATATCCACATTATATTACTTGGATCCCTTGGCTTCTGACCCCCTCAATTGATCCTCGAGGTTTCTCATTTTTGGAGGAGGGGTGTGTTAAGCCTGTTGGATTTAATTTCTTGGGGTCCATATGCCTTGAATCCATGTTGGCATATTTTTCATTTGGGTTGTTATGGCGGCTTTGGACAAGCATTGGGTTTTCCGTGAGAAATCTTACTAGATCTAATTCGGAAACGAAAAATCTAATTGCCAACAAACGTGTCAAATTCGAAAAATCCACTTTCAATGGTTTTCGAAAAAAAGAAGTTTTCACTTCAGCGTTTCATAGCCAGCCCTGGTGCGTGACGAGTCAGTCTCCTTTACTACCCAAGGAAAAGTGTGCTGTAGGCACCAAAAGTAGAATCGACTCGACTTTACTCGAATGAGCGTTGCCCGAGCGTGCCGCGTTACGGCTCAGCATCATTCACTAATCAGGAAAAAATTTCACCTCAATAACAAAAAAAAACTATTTTGAAATTACTTAGTACTTAGTACAAAAACTGTAGACTTTGATGTTTAAAGTAAAATTTTACCTCGAAATCTCCCATAAAATCTATAAAAACCGCTGCTTTTCGTATGAAAATTGGTGCAACGGTCATGCTAGGCCTCTTATTCTTGAAAATTAATTCATTGTGACAATAAGGTAAATAAAATAATTATATCATTATTACATTTTCTCCAGAAAATATTTCCTGATTTAATCAAACATGACGCATAAGCTTAAAAGCTTCTTTCTTTAGCACGGGTCTGATTTGAGACTCGATGAAACAAAAAAGCGACAGTAAATAGAGATTATAGGATGTACCCTGCGAGAAAGCGAGATAGAACACAATTATACAGTTGTTACATGTTTGATAAGAGTAAAAAGTAGTTCTAGTGCGATCACTGAAGTTAAGCAACGTCGGGCGTGGTTAGTACTTGAATTGATAACCCCTTGGTTTAGTTTTATGAAGGTGTCACTTCTACCAAAGAAAATTCTACTACGACTATAATATTCTTTGCTTCTACCGCGTGTGAACTGCAAACATGATTTTTTTAAATATATAAATATTTTAATATTTAAATATAACTATAAAATATGTTAAGATTCCATTCCATACATTTAATATACATAAAGAAAGGAATAAATATGCGGTTTTCATTGTTAAGTAGACCAGGAATGACTGAAGTTGAATTGAAATTATTAGGTTATTACAGCGTATTTTATATTTTCTAAAGGAGATCAAAGTTGAGCTAAAAATTGTTAAAAACCGTATGAAATCTGAAAATTTTAAATATATTGGCTTTTTCAACTGGAAAAGGAACAAGTCCGAAACGGAATCGCAATTCAAATTAAGAATGTGATACAGCGAGCCGCAGCTGCAACAAAATTGAGTCCAAAAACGGTCGCAAATATAAAGAAAAATAGGATAAAATCAGACCAGGATTACGCTTCCAGTATGTCTTCCAAGCAAAAGACCGCAAAATCCAAAATTACAAAATATTTGAAAAATATAATTCGGTACACAATTTATTCTATGCAGGCCAGAAAAGAATATGTAATATTGGCAACCATAAAACAAAAGTCCAGGGAAAAAATTGAATATTTTGAGTTTTCCATCGACTCCTTAAGAAGATGGATCAAAAGTATAGGTTTCAAGTGAAAAAAATCAAATAATAGAAAATATTTGATGGACTTGCCACATATTGTTCAAAAAAGAATCAAATTTTCAAGGGAGTATATCAAAAATAGAAATTTAGGTCCGGAAGGTTTTACTCTAGCTTTCATTGACGAGACGTGGATCTTTAGCAAGAAATCATTTCGGTGTCAAGATGACACCAAGCACACGGATTCAAGAAAAAACAGTGAAGAGAAAAATATTTTGTTATCTTTTTAGATTTTTTTTTAAATAAAAACTGATGCCTTGTAAATCTTCATAATTCCGTCTGTTTCATATTTTTATCAGCTTATAAAAGTATAATTTTTTTTTATAAAGTAGGTTTAATCGGACAGTTTGGAAGCTATGGCCCTTCAAAGTCCCCTCGCGGATGACTCAAAAAATCGCAGCCAAGCAATATAAGCAACATATAGCCTAGATATGCAAAATATTAATTTGACCTATTTAAGGATTATTACAGATTATGAAGGTCATAATATTGTTCCGCCGTGAATTTTTGGGAGACCTTACAAAGCGCCGTACCTCTCAAACAATCGAAATGATTTTTGATTTTTTGTTAAAATTCATAATTAGGGCAATATTGGGAAATTTGACACTATCTACTATGTGCATGGAACATTACGTATTAATTATATTAAATTTATATTCTGGTAGAACGATTTCCAATATTTTTGATGTGTAAGAGAATATGAGTTATCTTTTATTTTTTAAGGTCATCGTTATATTGTGGTCCACGCCGTAACCAAAGATAACTTTATCAAGAACGCGAATGTAATATTCCAAAAAGTCATTCATAATGCTACATCGGCATGGAAGTTTGCCAATGTGTTGTCCATTCCGAAAGTCTTTAGTCCGAAAGTTTATCCAAACAGCATAAGAGAATGATTCATGATCAACTAAGTACGTTTTTTGCTTGAAATAATGTTTTGTCGCCCACTCAGTCTGGTTTCGCTCTCTACAAAGCACAACTACGGCATTGCTGGGTCGGTCAAGTTTGCCTCCTGTATTAAACAAATTTCAAAAATAAATGAAGCATAATTTTGCACACATTTTGCACAATTTTGCACACCGCAAATAAAATTTTGCACACCCACACAAGGAAAACTAGAGCTGTTTTTTATACGGGGGGCAAACTTGACCGTTCCCCCCCCGTCTGTTACAAAACTGATGCCACTCGATTCGGCAAATTTTGCACAATTTTGCACACTTATTTTCAAATTTTGCACACTTTTCTGGGGAAAGTTATGAGGTATTAAAAATTTGAATTTTCCACCCGGTTTGTCAAAATGTGGAAAAAAGTTTGATGCTGCTAGGTTCTACTAATTTTGCACAATTTTGCACACCTATTTTCAAATTTTGCACACTTCTCTGGGGAAAGTTATGGGGTGTCAAAGATTTGCGTTTTCCCCCCCGTTTGCCAGAAAGTTTAAAAATTTTGTTGCTGGTAGGTTCAACTAATTTTGCACACCAACTTTCAAATTTTGCACATTTTTCTGGAGAAAGTTATGAGGTATTAAATATTTGCATTTTCTCCCCGGTCTGATGCAAATATTTAAAACCTCATAACTTTCCCCAGAAAAGTGTGCAAAATTAGTTAACCTAGCAGCATCAAAATTTTTAAACTTTTTGACAATCGGGGGGAAAATGCAAATCTTTAACACTTCATAACTTTCCCCAGAAAAGTGTGCAAAATTTGAAAATAGGTGTGTAAAATTGTGCAAAATTAGTTGAACCCAGCAGCATCAAAGTTTTTCAACATTTTGACAAACGGGGGGGGAAAATGCAATATTTTAACACCTCATAACTTTCCCCAGAAAAGTGTGCAAAATTTGAAAATAGGTGTGCAAAATTGTGCAAAATTATTTGAACCTAGCTGCATTAAAATATTTCAACTCTTTGACAGACGGGGGGGGGGGGGGGGGGGGGG